>VOMN01036578.1:0-29755 GCA_014899125.1 Orchestia grillus
TGATTAACATTTTTTTACTCGTTCACCGATGCAATGTGCATGCTACAGGTACTTTTGTACCTTGGTCGGTGTCTATGAACGGCTCTCTGTTGCAAAAAATTGAAATTTTTATACTCCTGCAGAGTAAAAAAGTTTGCTCTTAGAAATGTCTTGGAAGTCTTTCCAAGGCTAAAACTCCATTGAGATTTCAACGAGACACCAATTTTTAAAACGGAAGTAATGTGGCATAACCACTAAATCTTTCAATCCGAAAGCCATTACTGCCAATGAAGATAAGAAATACTTATTCTCCATCATATTTTTTTACTGCCAATGCTGAAAATGAAATGCCCATTGTTAATGTTAGATCACAATTTATCGTGCTGA
Organism: Orchestia grillus; assembly: GCA_014899125.1. NCBI lineage: Eukaryota > Metazoa > Arthropoda > Malacostraca > Amphipoda > Talitridae > Orchestia > Orchestia grillus. The sequence goes on from VOMN01036578.1 coordinate 367, forward strand.
TTAAATAATTGCAACTGAGAGAAATATTTCTCGTACATGCATTTATATTAGCAGTTTTCCAACGCAATGAATGAGAACTTTTTACAATAAAAATACAATTCAAATTTTATTCCTGTTATTACCTCAGTTTCCGATGAAACCATAATTTCACAGCATCTTATACCTGAACAAAAACTTAAAAGCATAACATTGCTTCCATAGCCAGGTCAATGAATTTTCAAATATATCATTCTTCCATATAAAATACCAGCGACTATGTAGTACAATCTAATTTCAATTCAAAAACAAAGTTTTATTGAAGTATTATTCATTTTATATTGTTTTGCCATAAAAGGATTTGAAGATTAATAATTAAATTGAAAAAATAATACCCGTTGACAAAAACCTGTTTTCAAATTAGTGAAAGAAAGCACACTTTACTTTTTTTTTTTTTAATTTTGTTCGATAAATATACAGGCTCTTCACATTCTGTTCGAACATTGAACATTCTGTTCGAAACTCTTTACAGGCTCAGCAAAAAAGTTAGCGAAATTGCACAGAAGTTCTTTGAAATATAGAAGGATGATCCAGTCTAATTTCGCAAAAGTGATAAAATCGATCTCTGATTGGTCGGTCCACCAAGAAGTTCTTGTGGTGGTAAAATTCGAAGTGGTTTGTCTTGTTGCTTATTTCTAAATTTTCGTAAAATTAGAATTTTGTATGCAGCAATCTCAATGAAGACCATGTAAGTCTCTGTCATAACTGTAAATAGGGTTTAATAAGGTCATTCGCATAATTTATATTCTCGCCTTTGCGAAATCTATCACGCTTTAGATCGTATTTGTAAATGACCTTAAAACGTTTGTCATTCCATCATTCTTAAGAACTTGTTTTTAGATGCAAAAATTAATTTTAATGTCTTCCCTCAACTTCCTGCTTTCATCATTGTATAATTCAGGGACTTCATTTAAGTGTTAATTAATGTTCTAAGTTTTGATTATTACTTTGAGAGTACTATTTAGAATTGTATTGCAAGTTTTCCATTGAAATACTATTCAATGTATTTTTGGTTGTCTAAATAAGAAACTCCCATATGCATTCTTCTATGATAAAAATTTACATTCATGAATGTGAGCTTAATGAAAAACCTTCGATTTTGCTAAAAATCAATAATTGTTTTTCATAGAAATTTGTAATACTTGTTTATATACTCTCACACTTTACAAACATTACAATGATAAATATGTAGAACGCATAGATCCCTGTGCATTATGATGTTGTGTGGCTAGAGAAGAAAAAAGTATGTCTGACGAGTATGTTCACCCTTAATTTGTAATTTGCATGATGTTTGATAATTTTTAAGAAAAGTGTAATTTAAATTTTTCACAGTCTGCTGAAATATTTTTCAAATTAAGCTCAAGGCATGATATGCATGATTTACTAAGTTAATATGCACAGGGTCAGGCAAAATGATCTGACATATTTATAGGTTAAACAAAAGGTAAATGAAGTAAAGATACAAGAAGTGTTTTTAATTTTTTCTAAGTACATTTAATGCAATTTGTCAAGAAATTAATGCCATTCCACATGAAATTGCTTGCCGAGTTATAGACAACTTTTGTGAATGCCTTTGACAGTATGTGGACCAAAATGGATCCCATTTGACTGATTAATTTTTAAAACTTAAGGAAATCAAATGGAATTATATGTACTTTTCAAAAATAAACCCATTTTTATTTCTTTACTTCATTTGTATTTTATTAAACCTACAAATGTGTCGGATCATTTTACCTGACTCTGTATTACATGGCTAATCATTTTATTGAGACATAACATGAAAGAATGTTTTGGATAAGTTAACACAAGGAACTGAGAAAATTAAATTATCATTTATTTGTAATTTCATTACAATATATTTAATCACATTATTAAATATAACTAATTTGTCATGAAATTATTTTATTTCTACATTTTTTGAAATGTTGAATATACATTCGTTTTGTAAGCATTATTAGTAAATATATAATATATTACAAGTGAAGTGGTAATTATTATTACATAATATTCATGTATTTGTCAAAATAAAAAATCCTTACAAATATAACTGATTTTAACCTATAATACAATAATGTGCATTTTCTTCTGTAAATTCAGGTTCAGATCTTGTGACAGGTTATTGCCAATAAAATCAGTGTTCTAGGGTCATCAGAGCTTGATATATTTTACCAAGAATTTACAGGTTCTTATCAGCAATGAAATTGAAAAATAACTAAGAATTTAGTTGTAAATTGATCAAACCATTATTGAAGTAGTTATATTATTAGATTATCATGCTGTTTGTACACACTTGCTATACTATTTCAAATTGAGTAAGCAAGTGACAACTTATTTGGATAATAACTGTAATTTTAAATTTATTTTTAAGATTTGGGTATCAGTTAAGTAAGTTAGGATACTTAGATGAAAATTATATGCATCATTGTGAAGCTTCTCTTGTATGAATTTCTGAATATCTGCATCTACTGGAACCCAGTCTGCATCAGGTGTGGTTAGGAATATTTTATGGCAAAAATTTATTTTCATTTGGTGAAAGTTGTGGAGTTCTTATCAAGCTTATTTACTTGAATTCTGCTGCTATGATTGTAATTGAAGTTAAATTCTTATTGTAAGTTATGGATGTGTGTCAACAAAAATCAATGCACTGGAGGTCCTTGACTTATGACAGAGATCCATGTCTATGAAATGATGAAGCCTTTATTTTGGTGTAAATCAGATCCTACTAAAATGCTGAATGTCAACACCAAATTTTGTTGTAAGTTGGAACACCCTGACTCAAGGGGCCCTTCCAATGCCTTACTTTATTTTTTCTGCAAATGGTTGACATGTTCTTCTGCCACACTTGCGTACTAGTCTATAGACTGCAATGTTGGTATCTACTAAGCAGTATCAAAAATTGTCATAACTATTCGTAATCCAAGGATTTACTATACTGTGCCATTCATGTATAGGAAGGAGTTGGCAGTGTGAAAATGAGTTGGTAAACTTTGGCACAATTTGTATAACTGGCTGCATGCAATCCATAGATGTAACAAGGACACTCAGTATATTTTTTTGTTAATATTTTCGAGTGTTTCACTTTATTCTTATGAAATTCTTGATACTAATTAGTCTATCCAATTTTGAGTTGTGAAGAACTCCTGATATTTTTCTTGCCAGGCGGACACCAATGAGGCCACGAGTGCCTCCCAAGCCTGCCACCCTGGAGCACCAGCAGGCTGCTGAGGTGAACAACAACATGAAGAATTCAGGAGGCCAGGATCCTGTCGATGTGTACTGTCGCATTTGTCCTGTTGACTCCTTGGATACCTGTGTCAGTGTAGTAGACTCAACAACCCTCAAACTTAGTTTGAAATTCAACTTTTTGTATTGAAAACTAAGCAGGTTAGCTGTATTCACTTGCATTGTATACTGAGTACATGATTTTGCTCTCACATAATCACAGATAGTGTTTTCATGGATTGAAAGAATAGGTAGCCTATATGTATACTTAATATTTGTTACAGTGTGTATGAAGTTCTTGGGTGTACATATCTATGAATCTTGAAATTTGAGCAGTAGCAAGTGTTGAGAAGCTGTATAAAATTCAAATATAAAAAACATTGAAGAAATAGCTTGAAAAGAGGTGTGGTTTTAGATTTAAGATAGTTTCTTGAGTGGAGGAGCAGAGGGATTGTTGCTGGTGGCAATATACTATATTGTTGTTTCGGATATTTTTGTAAGCAAATTCTTAAGAAGCATTTGTCATCATTTGTCAACATTTATTTACCACAAGTAATTTACATCAGATACAGGTTAACAATTAAAATTTTGAACATAAAGTTTCCAACCAAGAATTGATAAAGGTCGGGCAATTTTAGGATTCCTATGCTTTTAAAAAAGTTATTTGTGTGCTCATTATAGTCAAGGAGCGCAATAGATCTTATTTTTTGTAGGGTAAAGACATTGTTTGTCTTGTTTTTATCAGTCCCATACCATGCTTCTACTCCTTATTGAACTAATGGGTGAATAAGTGTATGATACAAGATTGTTGGTGCATCAGTTGGCAATATATTTTCTACTTTATAAATTACACCAATCAATTTTAAAAGTTTTTTACAAATGTATGACGTATGGTCATTGAATATCAAATGCTCGTCAAGGATTATTCCCCAAAACTTTGAGTGATCAGTTTGTTCTATTATACCGTTTCCCATCGTTATTTGCGAGAGCTTAATTTTTTTCCTGTATGGGAAAAGAATGTTCTTTGTTGTACTTATATTGATGCATATTTTATTGGCTTTTCGCCACATAGACTTTTGCTAGTTCTTGATTTATTTGGCCAGTTGATTCTNTTTTGCTAGTTCTTGATTTATTTGGTCAGTTGATTCTTTGATAGTGTTTAGAGAGATTCTTGATGAAAGGGTACTGTCAGCCGCAAAAAGAATAAAATTAAAATAAGAGGTGTATTTTACTATATCATTTATGAGAGCTAGGAACAGGAGGGGCCCGCAAGACTGAGCCTTGCGGTACCCCGTGGGCCCAAAAGAATGATCTGGGCATTCCTTAGATAATCCTTAATAGTTACTTAGATATTGACAAAGCTGTAAAGAATTGTAGATAATTTAAAGTTTTGCTACGAAAAATGCAAAATGAGAAAAATGGCTAAAAAGGTGCTTTGAAGGTTGTGTTACATGCACTATGTGCCATGGCAAGTTCTCATAAGGTGTAGGTGTGGCTCAATTCAGAGATTTGATTGAAGTGTAAGCCATCATTGGTGAATGTGTAACACATGGCCTGTATTTTAATGGAAAATTTGCAACAATCAAACTATACCCCCCAGATTAGCCCACACTCCTCAGTGGGTCGCTCGGGCTGTGCCAGGGAGCTCCAGTACCGCTTCAAGGAGGTGTTTGGGCCTCAGTCTTCACAGAAGGAAATATTTGACAAGATTGCAAAGCCACTTGTAGGAGACCTCCTCAATGGCAAGAATGGCTTGCTCTTTGCCTACGGAGTCACTGGGTCTGGCAAAACTCCCACTATGCAGGTGTGCTGTGTTTGTTTCTTGCTAGTTTTTCATACGTCTTCTTTAGCTAGGCCTTCAGGACTTATAAATTTCATGCTCACTTCGCCTCTCTATTTTCATATTTTTTCATATTTTTTCTGTTTCTCTAGCTTACTTATTTTATGCACAGGGAATTCTGTGTGGTTTCAAGCCTGAGCATACATTTCACTATTTGTAAAGTCCGTACAAAATGTTCTTGGGTTCCATTCTTTTTGCTCTCTTGAGATTACATTCCTTGTGGTTAAAGAGCTTAAACCTATCATTCTAATCTTGAACAGTAATAATTTAGAAGTATCTATTCTATGAAGTGATCATTGCATATGAAAGTTCAAGCCTTAGAAAGCCTAATCTACTGCAGTGGTGTCATTTCTTATTTTATGTTACTGGAAGTATGTACTAGAATTGGTAATTTTGGTCAATTTTATCTGTGTATCTATGTTGGTGCTTGTTATCATGCACTGAAAGTTTCATCATTGGCCAAGGATCCACTAGTAGCTGTGTGTACTGTTCATGTTGCTGGTTAAAATGTCCTGCTTTCTGCATTCTCTAATTTTGGTAAGTCAAATTTGCATGCTTCATCTCTTGCAACGTTTTTTTCATGGGGGATAGGATAGGCAATAAGGTTGGTTGATTTGTCTATTGTAAGCTATGGGGAATGACATTCCCAGGGAGGCATTGTTAGGTCACCTCAGCTGTAGATGGGCCTTCAGGTCTTCTATCTTTAATGTCCACTTTACTTCGTTCAATTTTCTCATCTTATTTACTTTTTTTTACTGTTCTTCCTTTCCATTTACAATGTGCTGTATCTTCGTGCAGGGTATCCTGTGTGGAAACATCTTGTGCATTATTTTTTGTTCTGTTTGTCGATACAAAATGGTCCCTTCCCTTTGCGCTCTTTGGAGCACGTTCAATGTTGTTTGGACCTTTAAACCATTGTTACTTAGAGTCCTTGTTACTGAGCACTCTAAGTGGAAATGCTGAAACAACTGTGTTAGTATGGTGTGAAATAGACTGAAGCTCAAGTGTCTTTGATGCACAAATCTTCCTGAACAGTTATACTGTGTTGTAAAGTTTTGTCACATGTTTGTCACTGAGCATCAGTTCATCAAACTGCCCCCACTATTTCTGTGTTGATGCTTGTGTCATGTTACGCAGGGCTCTTCAAAGGACGGGGGGCATAGTGCGCCGCACGCTGGACGTGATCTTCAACAGAATTTGCGAGTGGCAGTCGAAGCGTTGCATGCTCAAGCCTGACCACCTCAACGGGTTTGAGGTGCAGAGCGATGCTGACGCGTCCACAGACCGCAGGCAGCACGCGGCCAACGCCCAGAGAGGCTTTGCTAAGTTTAGGATGCCTCGTGCTAAGTGAGTGCTTTCGTTCTGTCATGTCATGCGTGAGGTTTGTAGTGCGCTCAGTAAACTTAACAGAACAGTTGCTTATTGTTACAGTCGGGCTAAACTTTTAGGATTTCATCCTCTAAGGATGAATCTAACTTGGTCCAAATTGTTGCACGAGTGTCGGAAAAATGCGTTCAAGTCTACATATAATTGCTCATCACCAACGGTTGGCCAGTAAGTTTCTCATTATTGCAGCTTGCCCAGCTTGGTATGCTCCTGCTCATGATGCCTATTTCCCCGCAGACGCGACACAAGCAGCGGGTCGACCAACAGCAGCGCTGACAGGGTGCCCGACACCACCGCCATCGAGGACCTCAATGAAGACAACGTTTTCGGCGTCTTCATCACCTACCTCGAGGCCTACAACAATTACGTCTATGATCTTCTCGAGAATGTGTCCGACATCAACATGACCAAGTAGGAAATAATGCTCAGCTTGTTCATCTCTACTCAGAATTGCGTGTTGCTCCCCAAAATTGGCAACCTGGCCTCTTTTGATGTAGTTCATTGCACGTATGCGTGTCTTTTTTTGTAAGTGTGCGAACTGTTCTTGCATTTTGTCAGTGTTCAAAATTTATTCGCCATTCAGAGACGTCGAGAAGCACTTTTTTTTATTTCTGAGCTTATATATATGGGAAACTAATAGCCGTGATAAAACTACACCAATGTAAGAACAACTTGGTCTCCAACTTGCTCTCCTTGTTCAGTTTATTTCACATTCTTCTCAATTTACAGGAGCTTACAACCGAAAATCATACGCGAGGACGGACAGCACAACATGTACGTGTTTGGCTGCAATGAAGTGGTGGTCAAGAGCCCTGAGGAAGCGCTCGAGCTGCTCAGCAAGGGCCAGAAGCGAAGCAAAGTCGCCCACACCAGCCTCAATGCCGAGTCCTCCCGCTCACACTCCATCTTCACCATCCGAGTTGTGCAGGTTGCCACTTTATTCTCTTCGTGTGTTGCCCGTAGTATTAATTTTTCCCAATTTTAATGGCACAGCTACGAAATTAAGTTGTGCGTCTTGTTGACACTTGCAATGCCCCTCTCTATGTATAAACTTACTATTCCGACTGCAGTTGTACATCTGGCGCAAATTGATAAAATCGTTTGAACTTTGCATGTCTTATCAGCAGCTGGCAGAGAAAGGAATTAATTCAGCTGTTCATATCAATTATAAGGTCTCCGTATTATTTCTTAATGCTAGAGATGCTTCATTGTAAAAATGATTCGGGTACCGAGTTTTTGGAGTGAACTGACAGAAAAATAACTAATATCAAAATTACAACCTGTATAAAATATGTTGATCACCGTTTTGTGTCGCTGTGCCTCGCACTGTACACATCCAGGCTGGAGTAAAACTGGATTTTAGGTCTTCAGGGCCGAAATTTTCCTTGAGATAGGTTCACTCGGCTGGTGTGAGCATGCTATTAATTTTGAAAAGAATTCTGCAGGCTGTCTTCGGAATTGAGGTGGCATTGAGTGTAGAACTCAATCCTCTAGACACTGGTAGAGTTGGATTGGGTACGTCATGATTTCCTTCTGTGTTGTAACGTTGCTCTCAAGACCATTCCCTTCAGGGCCCGAAGGATATTGGTTAGTTAGGTTTGTCTATCCTATGCTATGGGGACTAGCGCCCCCAGGGTGGCACTGTTAGGCTACCTCAGCTATAGATAGGCCTTCAGGACTTCTATCTTTTGTGTCCGCTTTGCTTTTTCCCAGTTTCATACCTCCTTTGCTGAATTATTTATCTTTTCTTCCGCTTCTTCCTTAACTTGCTGTTTCTATGCTCAGAGGATCTTGTAGGTGAACACACCTTGTGCATTGATTCCCCATTTTCCTAAGTCCATACTACATGGTCCCCACTCTTTCGGTGCGAGATAGTCAAGTTACTGAAGCGTTGCTATCCTCACTACTACAATATTGTCTGAAGACCATTCCATGGATACTCATTCCATTTCCTTTTTACTTAGAAAGTCTTAAAAGTTAGCACTGTGTTGTACTTAATTCGCACTGGTAGTAAGATGCTAAATGTCTGAGAGTTTAATCATATCGGCTGTATAAAGCACTGCTCAGATCGTGTAGTGCCCGTTTCTATGCACTAGAGATCCTGTGTGGGAATACACATGGATCAATTCCTCGTTTTCTGTAGTCTATATTAAATGGTTCCTTCTCATTGCTCTGTTGAAATTGTATCTCCTGTGACTAGTGAATCTTAAACTGACATCCATTTTCATGGTGCAGTGCCCACTAGACGAACAAGGCGAGGATGTCTTAACGACCGCGCCACTCCGCATCTCTCAGCTGTCTCTCGTGGACCTGGCGGGGTCTGAGCGCACCAGCAGGACTGGCGCTGCGGGACTAAGGGTAAAGGAAGCTGGTGAGTGGTAGCTTCTTCAGTGGGACTTCCCTGTTGGTTATGGCTCGTCGATATCTTCACTCTTTTGGGCCCTGCGGTACGTGAGCGTAACCCCACGATGAAATGCTGAGATACTTTTGTTGTTCATTAAAGCACAGGGCTGTAGAAACCAGAGAATTCTTTGTTTCGGTACAACGTTTTAACAATTGACATCTTTTATTGTTTCTTATTTAGTCAATACAACTTTACCTGTTCAGTAACGAAACCTGATCCTTCGTCTGGGTTTCAATGAGTAAAACCAGAAGCAAAGTGTATACTTGGCTTCTGTTTAGTCATACTGTGATTGGCTGATGAGATTGGAGTACGTAGTCGAACAACAGACCCGTGTTTTACTAATCAGACTAAAGAGTGTTGGTATTGCAATTGTTGCTTGTCTTTGAGATATTCTTATGAAGATTAATATGAATGTAAATCCCTGGTTGAAATTTTAATGAATTTCTCTTCCTGATTATGACTGGGAATTTTCTTCACCCAGGTCATACTGGTCATTTGAGTCGCTTTTCATCAAGTTTTAATTCAGTGAGTTGGTGAATTTTCTAAACGAAATGATTTGAAATTAATCGAGTAAGCCCTTATTTTATGTAACTTTTTCTCAATATTTTTTGTCATACTCGTGTACTTGAAATTTGAAAAAGCTCTGAGCCTAAACCATCTTTTTTCTCAATTAAGTCTTTTTTATGCTTTGGACGTTCTTATCTTGTTTTTGTGCATGTTCAAAGAAATACTTCAACGTAAATCTGTTTTGAAGCATAAATTGAATATCGTGGACGTAAAATTCGACTCGTGTGTGCCTTGGTGGTAAACTTCACGTGAGTTGAATTTCCCTTGATTCATGAATTCTACGATCCGTAATAAAATTCACATCTAATCATACTCGTGTCCAAATTAGTTTGTATACTCTTGTGTCTAGCTCGTAAAATGCAGGTCTGTCGTTCGAATAGGTTCAGTCTCATTGATCAGCAGTTACTGTAGGGCTAAAGCAATGTGCTTCTGGTTTGTAATGTCGACTGCTGGCCCGCAATTACCCAATGACGCCACCAAAAAAAGTTAGGTTAATGCGACCTGGAGCTCGCCCCTGTGTCCACACCACACCTCCTCCCATGTTCCAGAGATCATGTGGAGTCAACAGTTTAGTGAGACGCAATAGTTCTTACTTGGAAATTGAGCGTTTTCAGCTTTTTCTGAAGTATAAAAGGAAAGGTAGTTTTTGAGATTGTCAAGTTCAAAATTTTACAGCATATTGCATTGGCATGAGGCAATGGGCGCCTTTTCACTAATGAGGAAAATCGATAGACCCTAATTAATAATTAAAAATATAACTAGCTTTAGGACTGCACAAATAGTTCATATTTTTTGTGCGAGTAGGAATTAGAATGCAAATGAAGCAGGACGACTTGCAGCATTAAAGGGAATTCTTGTTTTTCTTTTGAGTGAAATTTTCTTGAACGTATGCGTCTTATTGCAAATTTTTAAGTACTCAAACCTCGTAATAACTGAATTATTTTGCGATGAAACTTCATGTGACTTTGTACAAGAAACGAGCTGCCGCCTCACGAGACTCGTCCGTACAGTACCGCGGGTTCTTCCAGGGCTGAAGGAAATTTTTCCATAGCTTCAAAAACAAGTATGCAGTGCCGTGCTTGGGTTGTGTTGGCTGTGCTCATTTTATGAATTTAATTAATCTTTGTGTTGTGTTTCATCATTGTCTAAGAATGATGACCCTTCTATTTGTGGAACCAGTACCAACATAAGTTTAATAACCACGTAGTTGATGACCCCTCCTCTGTGCACCTTGCCCTTGTCGTGGGGAGGAGGCTTGANGTCCTGCGGGACAACCAACTCAACAACGCCAACCGCTTGGTGCCTTACAGAGACTCCAAAATTACACACTACTTCAAAAATTACTTCGATGGTGAAGGCAAGGTCAAGATGGTCATCTGCGTCAACCCGCTCAGCTCAGACTATGATGAAACTTTGGTGGGTTGCGTGTCTGTGAGGGGGGTTTGTGTTGTGTTCTAGCTGCTGCTCTCTAGTGGAATGAGCCGTGTAGTGTACAAATAAATTAATAAAAAATTTACCTTTTCCTCATGCTGTATTTGTGTTTGATGAAATTCTTTATTCAAACTTTTTATAATATCAGCATAGCTCCAAAAACTTGTTCGTTTTAACCCTCTTGAACAAGGATCTTATTTTCAGAAGAACGTGTGCACGGGCTTGTAAATGACCTTGACTGTAGTATGACGAATTTTACTCATTGCAGTTGGCATGCTCAATTAACTTCACTTCCTCCTGGGGAACTAGACTGGTCGTCAAAACTTGTTTAAAAGATTGTCCAATTAGTCTTCACGAGGACAGCTATGTATTTTTATCATATTTCAACACAGCTAAACAAATATCCAGGCTTCTGATTCATTTTATGATGTTCATAACTCCCACAAAAACTGGTGGTGTATGTATACCGTTACATTTGTCATGCAAGTATGAAAAATTTATCTATATCAATAACCCATCGCTTACATATTTTCTCCGTGGCAGTCAAGCCAAACAAAATATGACCCATCATGCCTTGGCATTTGTTTATCCGTGAGAATGGTAGCTTGTTGAATAATATATTGATAAGGAGACCCTTCTAGTTGAAAAGGACAGTATTATTGCATGTAAAAACATGTTTGTTCCAAATAGAATTATCTACTAGAGCTTTCGAGCGATCTAGTGCCCATTTTGACAGTACTGCGATAGTACTGTACTTATTAATTAGAATCATGTCTCCCGCTAACAAGTCCGTTCGTGAACCTTGTAGTTTTTCATCATTGGGTTCACGGACTCGAACTTTAAAGTTACATCTAGGATGTCCGCATTCAGGCTACTGACTTAGAGCTGTGGGCCATCATTGCAGCCATGTACTAAAGTATTTTCCATATTTTTGGGCTGTGCATTAATTGAATTGAATTTTACCAGGTAGAAACTGTTACTGTACGGTACAGCAGCTTGTATTGTAAAGAAGTTCAGTTCATCACTCAATATTAAAGTATCTGATGTCTACTTTTTTGGCTGGTTCAATTCTAATTTAATGCTTTTTAATTTCAATTTTCAAAACTAACTATGAAAGTGAATATTTTCGGTGAGCATTAGAGTAGTTTTCTGAAGCGATAGCGACCTCTGTTTTGTACTACAATAAATTTTAACACGATATGTCATTGCCGTGGTCAGCCGGTGATGAAGTTTGCGGAGGTGGCCAGCGAGGTGCAGGTGCAGCGGTCCGTTGTACGTAACGAAGTCTTCGCGTTGCCCCCTGGTCGACGTCGGGCCAATTTCCTCTTCAGGGAAGTCAGGAGGAACATGATCAACGAGGGCTTAGAGAAGGCTAAGGTGAGGGAGACACTCCGTTGCGAGGTGGCCAGAGCTTGGGCTCCTGCTGCTTCTCGTAAGGCTTTGGTGAACAAACGCGATGTTGCGTGAGTGGTTATTAAGATAGGTGTCAGGTTTTCGCTCTGTCGAAGGACCATAACAATAATTAGGAACCTGACCCTTATGTGTGAAAGTGTATGACTGTTAGCCAGTGTTACGAGTTTGTGTTATTATCTTTTCCTGATTATAAAAAAGTAGTCTTAGGAAAGGGGGAAAGCATTGAGAGTCAATCCTCTCATTCTGTGAGTAATTTAGTTTCGAACGCACTACGTAGAAAATTTCGTTAATATTTCGTTAGAATGACCATTCGGCAAGTTTTCAATCACACAACGAAGTGGACGCTCTCGGTATTCCTTTCAGGATTTATTCATGTTTTTACGGTATAATTGCATTAGAGTAATAAATTAATATTTATGGTAGACGCCATATCGTTTCAGTTTCAAGCAGAAGGTATGAGATAATTGCTTACGTTCACAACTGTAATTTAGACCTGTTCGTTTTCATACGCGTGTCAATCAGGTTGCCAAGTACAAGTACTACCATAAGTAACACTAAGTTTTACGTTTCTAAACCTATTGAAAATTATTTTTTAACGCTTTCTCATTGCATGATGGCTACACTGAAATCTAGAATACCTGAAGACACAGTACTCTATAGGGTCCATGTTGTGTGTCAGGAACTGGACGTGGACATCACACCTGTGTACACACTGAGCCCTGCGTGGCCGGACACGCTGCTCACAGGCGTCGCGTGCACGCTTGACACCCTCACTAAGCTGAAGAGCTTCTTGAAGCAGCGCATCACCGCGCAAGAGACCCTGCTGCAGCAGACGCAGCAGGAAGGTGGGCCTTTTGAATTGTGTGCTTGTAGCATTTCTTAAACACGACTTCCCCTTTTTTCAGTAGCAGACAGGCGAGCTGCCCGGGGTGTTAATAACTTTCTTTAATTGTTTGCATCTGTATGATTTGCGTAGTGTATTCCGTTATAAGTGGAGCTTTTTTGAACCATCTCTGTGGAGGTGCAAGTGATAGACTGGTCTCTAGATTGTGAGCCGTACGGCGCGACATAATCCGAGCCTGTAACGTTAGTAAAATCGGTAATGCCGCCACTACTATTCTTGCTTGAAACATGTGTAAAAATCTTGCTTATTTTAAATGGCTTCCTTCATCTATACCAAGAATGAAAGTAAATAGTTTCATGTGAGAGTAGGACAAAAAAGAATTAATGATTTTCTAATCAAAACCCTTGTTTAATAAAAATACGGGATGGCCATTGTAGATCACCAATATACGAATGATTTGTTTTATTGAGTAGCATTTATATTTTGCTGTGCCGTCTCATTGGACTTGCTTCTTTCCTACCACCTTTTCGTATTGGCGATTGAAGAATTAACGTCTATCTATGAAGGCTGCTTACTTGATATGAACGTTCTTCTATGTTGACTCCTCACGTGTTTACATTCGTAACAGCCATTTGTTTGCCTATTGCCATAACCACAGTTTGTAGAAAAGTAAACTTCATTTGAGATGAAGAAACTAAGTACATTTTAAACTGGAATCACATCGTTAGGAACAGGTAATTCTTAAACTCCTAATAAGCGCATGCAATTACGCTCTCCCCATTGTATGACGATTAAGATTATATGAGAGTAACGAGTTGAAAGTTCTATTATGAACCTCATTACTGTGGCCTGCGGCATTGGCACATGGACCTTGTTATGTGATGTGTGAATCTTATCCCTGTGGCATGCGACAGGGGTACAGGAACCTTGCTATGTGACGCATATATTTTATCCCTGTGGCATACGACAGTGACGGCAGCTATGTGACGTATAAATTTTATCCCTGTGGCATGCGGCAGGGGTACATGACCTTGCTATGTGACATATAAATCTTATCCCTGTGGCATGCGACAGTGACGGTACTGACGGCACTGGCAGAGCAAATAGCGACGGTGGAGGCCGAGAACATCGTGTTGCGACAGAGCAACAGCAGCCTCAACGCTCTACCCGCCGCAGAGGAACGCAGGCTCAGGGAGTACGAGGGCCTCCTGCTCAACGCTGAGGCTGTCAATGAAAGCCTCTACAACAATCTTGTAGAAGACTACAATCAGGCCGTGCGTCTTGTGTCATTCGTACCTTAATTAGGCTATCATTGTCGATTGGGATATTTCGGTTTGGTGCTGGCAAGTTTGATATTTGCGAGTCATGTTTCTGCGCATGCGTGAAGTTCTGCTTATCGGCTCTAGGAAGGACCAATATCAAGCTAATGCTAACTGTTGGTCGTTATTTGATGCCAGTAGTACGGGCGTAGCCGCTAAAACTGAACGGTTTTACCATGAAACGAAAAAATGGGCTTGATTGTGCTTGTGAAGTATGTTGAAAGAGTGTTTCCTGTGTGTACTGTACATTGTATTCGAAATGACTGAAATCAAATCTTCTGAGTCCTTGCGACAACTTCGATACTCTGATCGTACATGATTGACTTCTTGTATCTTAGGCTGGAACTGACGGCATGATAATAGAATTGCTTCTGTTGATAAAGTTGATCAGAGAGTAGTTCATGGATCTCTATACTTGAAAAATTCCATGTTTGAGTTCGAATTTAAGGTGCATTTCTTAAAGGATTCGTATCAGTTTTATCGCTTGTTAGTGTGTCGGTGCTGTTAAGTTGAAATTCTGTACTATCCTACTTTACGTGGCTCCTAATTATTAAGAACATGTTACTTTATTCATTACATTTTCAGAGGTACTTAACAGAATGTAAAACTTTTTGTTCGTTGTTTATAATCTTGTTTTTTAATTTCTTCTTAAACTAGTGCTCAAAGCAGAGTGAGCTTCTCCACTCGGTGTTAATTTAAGTCGCTACAAAAGATTTAAAATTGCACCGTTTGTCGCGTGAACATTTCTTACGGTGTTAAATAGAGCTTGCCGTCGCAGACAGACAGCAGGTCTAAGCTAGCACCAAGAGTAACATGAGGCAGACGAGTGAGGCGCTCCAGTGAGGCTGTGAAGCGCCCACTCGGCAGTCTCGCATGTCATTGTCATTTCATGACTTCCTTCTCTTTACTGCACTTTCCGTGTCCAAACTGCTGTTCAGATCTGCTGCTGCTTCTTCTTCTTCCAGACTCTGTTTCATGTTTTCTTGCTTCTCATTTCTGATCATGCTGAATTTATTTCCTCATTCTCATACTTAGAGTTAAGGTTTCTGTTATGATGAAAAAATAGCCTGAGTCTAGCTCTCTTACATAGATGAGCTCATCCTGACGATGACGGATAAGTTTTCAACCTGAACACAGTATCTTGCTAACAGCAATTGACTCTGTTCAATTCAGCGTGTTAACGACGGAACGTTTGTGTTCAATTCCTCCGCAGGTAGAAGAGCGAGCGCTGGCTCAGAACCAGGGTCAGCTTGAAAAGATGCGCATCAAGGCCAAGCTCACCAGTAAACTGGAGATGCACAAGGAGAAAATAGATAAAGAGTTCAAGAACAAGCTCAAAGAACACAAGGTCAGTGTACCCTAGGGATTGTATGCATGCGATGCGTCTTACGGGAAAACTTTTTAAATTTAGATATTCGTGGTTTCATAATTATCGAGCTTGAAAATTTGAGCAAAATGAGTTAATTTAGCGGGCCTCTCTTCCCAAGAAACCGGTGAAGATTTTTGTAACGCATCTTGATTTGATTTGACTTCAAGTTTGATTATTAATTGAGTATTTTAGAGCTTTAAACTTTACTTTTAGCTAACCTGTAAATACGGGATATCTTCTCCGCTGCAGAGCAAGATGGTACTAACGCAGGTGCGAGCGTTGCAGCAGCTTGCTGGAGCTAGCAGCAGCAGCAGCAACCCTGGGTCTGTCGCGGCCACCCCCACAGATCGGCCCATCACTAGACAAAGTGCTAGAACGGTGGCACATCCCTCCTCAGCCGCTGCTTCCAACCTTGCTGTAAGTGCTTCTGGTGGTTCATAGCTCGTATGAGATTGTGAAGCTATTTTGCGAGTTAAGAAGTTTCAAGTACCTTGAGCAAAGCTTCATACAACAAGACGAATATAAGGCATGATTTAACAGTAAATGAATTAAATGAGTGGTGCATGAAGGTGGACAAGGCCTCTTGTGTGCTGTATTTTGTGTAGCAGGAGTCGCTGAAGTTCATTAGTCGTTTCCAGTTTTGAAGGCACCTTCAGCTGTGAGGCTTTATGATCCATTTGGTCACTTTGCGGAGACCTCTCAAAAAATTGTGACCTGAATTTTTAAGAATCCTCCCGTGACACCGTTTGTATGGTTGTTTTCCAGGTTTCATTTTCATGCAAATCGTTTACCTTTATTTATTTTTGATATTCTAATTGTTGCTACACGCGCGGCTGATGTTTTACTTTTGTTAGCTGCAAGATTGCATTCATCTGTCGCCCTAATTACTGTTTTCATTTGGGTTAATGCGAGAAGATATCAGTAAAACACGGTAAAAAGGCTTCAACTCGGTTGTAGCAGTCTCGTTATTATGTCAATTTACTACAAGCGCGATAAACCGCAAATTTCACCACAGACCCTATACATGAAATACAAGTGAAGGAAAACTTTAGAGTAAATCCTGTTACTGTAAAATTTTAAACGCACTCTTCACGATACAAACTCTGTATGCAGAAGCTCGTTTCTCTTATGTAACCACGGTATGGAGCTCTGGTAAGTCAGTACGTAATATGTTTTGTAGTGTTCGTGAGACTCGAAGTGTAACGTCTGCATGGCACGTAGCTCAATTTCTTCTAATTTGGCCTGAGTCAAAGTCGTTTGAGGGAGATTCTCGGCCGTCCTCTAAGCTCGGATGGCCGAGGCTTTGCGGGTTCAGGCCTACGCTGCACTCGTGCATGTAACCTTGCCCTTGTATTTAGTGGCGTAACCTTCACTAATTGTTATCTATTGTGTAACTTTTTCTTTATGCATCAAACTGAATTATTGTTGTTGCATCCTGTTTTTGAGGGTTTTGACTAACGAAATGACCGTACTTGTTTTCGGTTTGTGTTCACTTATTGATGGAGACTAACTTACACTGCATTTTAAGATTTTGTTGGTAATTCATTTTTAGCCAGTATTTGTGGTGCAAACAAATTTAGCCTATTTCCATCACATTGAGTCTGCATTGATAAAGAGTCTTTCTCAGCGCATGTACTTTGCTTAAAAGGATTTTTAATCGCTTTTTAATTTATTTTGCGTCATTTAGCGTCAATTAAATTGTGTGACTCGCACATTGTTCTTTCTCAATTAAACTATAACAATCATCAAAAATGAACAGTCCAGAGATTTTTCTCGTAATATGAAGTATCTATATCCTCCCAGTACACGTTGGAACTGGTATTCATGCAACAATATATCTGTAATATAATTTAATCGTAATAGAAAATGTATCCTAAATAGCAGGTTGCGAGATAACATTTCGGAGGGTACGACAAGTATCTTAAACATTCAGATGACAAAATAACGCATTTTCGTTTGTTGATCAAATTAGTGTGCTTAAATTAGCCTTCTTCGTGAGCCCTTGTGTGAGGAGCTGTAAATTTGGGGGAGGGGGGGGTTGTGAAAAGTTAATGAAGTTTACGACAGGATGCAGGCGTAAGGAAGAGGTTGGGGACCACTACTAAATAAATAGGGTAAACGTGCAAATGTTCTGACGTGTGTGCTCCTCGTGTTGTAGGTCCCTGCCGTGTCCAACCCCCGCCACAGACGCTCGCTGTCGCAGGGCAACGTTAATGTCGTGCTCGACCACAGGCCGCNACTGGTGACGGTCACCGGTGACCTCGTGTGAACGGGCCCTTAGAGGCACAGGAATTGAGGATAGAAAACTCAGGTTCATGGTCATTCCATGCATGAAGTACGACTTCTAACTCCTCATAGGTTTTGAAGTTGAAAGCTCTTGAAGTCGAAATTTTTTCAGCTGGTGGGATTAAAATTGCCCCATCATGCTACATTTATTACTGAATTGGTTGGAAATTTGTCTTGAAATGCTCAAATCACTGGCCATTGTGTCGCCTCTCATCTGATCACTTAAAGCAGTGCGAATGTGACAACTTTTTCCAGTCAGGATGCCGTCCTTAACGTTAAGCCAACGAACAAATTTTTACACTAAGCCGTGTAGTGATTTTTTGAGACGTGCCGCCAGGCTCTGAGGTATTGGGAACGTTCAATGTTGCTATTTCATCGACTGTTGTAATTCCGCGAAGCAGTAATTCCTGCGCTCACTTTGTTGGGTATTGCTTATCGTTCATCATATGGCGAATCTTGTCAGTGTTTTTTATGAATTGTCTGTAAGAGTAGCGAGTCCATTGCCCTCGACTGAGCTACACTCAAGGAAATGTACGAGGAAAGTTGAGCCTTTGTTTACTTCATTTTTTCAGTCCTCTAATTCAAACCATTTTTTTATCATTATTTCATTGTCACTGGAATTTGATGTACTGTGTTGGTATGTTCTTTCTATGGCAATTGATACCTCGTTCTACAACCTGTCAAACACCGTCTTTATTAGGAAAATTTCTTTTTGCTATTGGAGAATTTTAGGTTGATTCTTTTATTACCAGTTTTTGGTACGTTTAGTGAATTTTTGTATACGCTTGTGAGTTCGACTTCGTGGGGCTACTGTCGCTTCTATAGATTTTTATTCTATGTTTTGGGCTAGTTTGCATGTAGCTTTGCAGATGCATCTGTTGTTTCTTATCAAGTGCTTTAGCTTGTGTTTCTTTAACAAATGTAAAGTTTTCCTCCGGCTCTAAGCTCCTATTCATGATCATTGACTGCATTGAGTAGTAAACCATCATATCTCATTCTATTCTCATGCTGCATTTATCTTAAATAACTCGACAGTTTTACTTCCAACTTAAAGGGGTTAGAGTAAGTCGTGATAAAATTATTTTTCAACCTCATCATGTTGAGACATGGAGATGTACTTGTACAACCTGCTTCGTCCCTGTTGATGTAAAGCACAACGTGCGGAGAAATCTCATCAAACATTAGACGTTTCAGAAGGTTCATCTGTACCAGTTAGTCATGATATACATATTAATTGCCGGACAACGACTCCACTTCATAGACGCTGAACACTAACACAGTCTACAAGCCCGTGTTGGGCAAGCGACGCTCTGTGTCGAAGCTGCGGTCTGAGGACCTGACCAGCGACCGCGTCACGCACTACTGCCTCACCACCCAGAACCAGGACTCGCATGGAGAGCTCGAGACCAAGCTCTATAAGGTAGAGGCGCCGATCTGGCCAGGCGAGGATTGTAGGGGGCTTTTCTATTTGGCATAGAAGAAAATGTACAAAAGTCCACGTAACAGTCTGAGCATCATCTCTGAACATGTATTCAGGATGTGTGATGAAGTTTGCGTTGTAATTGGGGATTATGTTCGGATGTGCAGTGTGTTTGAAATATGAGCGAAAATGACTGTTCGGATCATCCCTCGAGGATGTGTGTTTGATTGAGCGTAATCATGAGAGGTCGAGACATTCTCATCAGTCATATTAGGGAATCATTACAGTTGTGTGGAAAGAGAGGTCGGTTGAGATCAGTTAAATATTGGCAAGCCGCTGTGGGAATTGTAATACTCGAATAAATGTTCAAAATTATCCACTTCAAGTTTACTGAAGAAATGGCTTTTTGGTTGTGTTGACGTCGCTGTTACCCTACGAAATTATTTTGCTTCGACCATCGTACATTCCATTTGTTGAAGATCTATGCCCACTTTGAGAGCCGGAATCTCTCTTTGTGTCCGCTATTGACAGTACCATCGCTTGTGGCTTAACCCATAAATGCACGAGTTTATGCTTCAATTAATTTGACTAAATTTTTAGAAATCGGTCCTTAGTAGGTCATTTGCTACAGAAATAAAATTTGAAATAAAAATATTGCCCAGTTACTGAAATGAATGCTGTTTCGTAAAAGGTATGGCTCGAAGTCATGCATCAAAAATTTCAGTTGAAAAATCAATTAATTTATATCACTTTCATTTCATATATGAATTATTTCATTAGAAAAATGTAGAGGCACATTGTGATCAATAAAACATCGATCACCATTACCCTTTGTTACCATCATAGTTCATATTCGCATTATAACCGCGAAGTGTTCAAAAAACTGAACGCTATGCATTACTGGATTAATCCCTTGTCGAACTACTCTGAGAAGGTCTGCGGTGCATTCACACGGTCTGTGTAACACGGTGACCGTGTGAATGAAACAACCACGGCCACGAGATAGTTCGGTATAGTTCGTGAAGGGTGAGGTTGAAGTGCGTTGGAGTATGGTGTCAGAGGAAGACGACTACTGAATGTTTTATTTTTGTGCTTCTCTGAAGGTTACAACAGTGCTGTTGTTTATTTTCTTTCGCGTAATTTTGTATATACGTGGGCTTTTGTCCGGGTTCGTACATTAATGTCCGAAGGTTTATGTTTATGTGTTGGAACGCTTCTGCTTACTGAAATTGAAAGATTTTGGTTTCTTTTGCATGGTAAAAAAAACAAAAATGATTAAAATTAACCTCTGAAAAATATGTTCTATTTATAAACGATGCGACTTGCCCAGACTCTTTTTAGGTCAGAAGTGCTTGATCAGCCATAAATGCATTTATTTTTTGAATTTACAGTGTATCTAAATAGTACGATTACCCCATTTTGATGATTTGACAACTTGTTCTATCATTTCATCTCTATTTCAAAACCATCATTGACTTTTAAAAGATTTTTGGGGGGTTGAGATATCGTAAAACATTATCAAAGTAAACTTTTAACAAAGTTGAACTTGGTCAACAATCCATGATGCGAATGGTTTATGTGATAATTTTATCTCGCACAAAACGGAGTACACTGACGTTTGACTCCCACTTGTCCATGAGGACTGAAATTCTTCAAGGTGAGTGCACCTCCTGAACAATTAGAGTGGGATTCGCGTAATCCATCCAAATTTCATGGCTTCTCTCTAAGGGCTCTTCTAGTATAAGTCTTCTGTCGTAATTTTTGGTTACCATTCGTGTTGTTCGGACACATGTACCATAGTACAGTAGGAGCGTGAAGCTTCATGTTGTGCAGGGTGATGTGCTGCCCACAGCAGGAGGAGGTTCCCAAGTCCTGTTCCAGGACGTAGAGATCCTACGTCAGCGAGACACGCTGGCTGTACCCAATTCAGGTACATTTCGACAGTCATTACGTGAATGGAAAACACATCACTCGGAGTTGAATAATTGACGTGAAGTCTAAGTGACGCCAGTATGAGATCCTTGCTTGCATTGAAAGGACAGAGTGCTCTAGTGAGCGTGTAGAGATCTTGAAAGCCCGTATTAGTTTTTTTTAGATGCGAGGTGTTAGTATAAAATATCCCGCGTACCATGTTGGGACACCTTTAAAATTATTCAAAACTAAATGTTGATTTCTTATTCGGTTTTTGATTCAAGTTTTGGTAAGCTTTGTTGTAATGAGAAAAAGTTTTCATACGTTTTGTTTTTTCGTAGTGGCTGCCGATACTTCATTTTGATTTTCTCTGGCTCAGACACCACCACTTCAGCTCATTTCAATTTTCAACGAGGAAATTTTCCCGTGTCCTAGCGTCTCTAGCGATCGGATACTGTCCTGTTCCTGCGTATTATTTTTGCCTCTTACTCTTCACGTATAGGAGAGTGCTGCGTCCTGTCAGCGATGTCTGTTATGGTATTGCTCACTTCTATTCTTTTTCTAACGTTCGTAACGAAGTGCCTTGTCATTCATTAAGAAGAAAACAGGGTATTAAATAGCTCGACTCTATTCCTCAGATATGTCAAGGAAGCAAAAATGAGAAACAGGTTTTATTTACTGTGTGTTTAAATCTTTCCTCCAAAACTATCATCCTAGAGGAACTGAAGAGAACAGCAAAGTCGCTGTTTTTTAATTCTTGTGATTCTGAAATGGCAGGAGTGAAGCGAGGCAGCGACGGCACCCCGGCGCCCGGCAACGTGGACGCGGCGCTCCAGCATGAGCGCTGGAAGACCCTGGCCAGCAATGCGCCTCCCACTCCTAGAGGGCCTTCCAGCAAAAGGTCCAAAATTCCACGGCGCTTCCATACTTCCCTCGCTTGAGATTACGATTTCGTAACTGTTCAATACTTCTGACTTTTTAACTTCATTTTATTGTCCTTTCAAAGATCAGGAACTTTTCACGTGTGGGTTGTATTCTGGAAGTCATATGGGCGTAATTCTTACTCTGGGAAGTAAGTCAGTCACGGTTGTTGGCTACGGCGATCACGATACTGTACGCCTCGAGGCAATGATAAATCTCCAGAATTATGTCATGAGGGATGCGCCTTGTCTTTTTTGGCTTTTACGCTTAAGAGCCGTTGCCTTTATCTGAATGCATAGACCGGCTAAAGGAGGTTTAGTTTTAATTTAACTCCTGAAGGGGCATTTCCAACTTTTTATTGCTATTTTAGAATCACAAACTGCAAAGCAACTTCGTAATTTATTTTAGCTATCAAAATATATTTCTGACGTTTTAAGTTCGAGTTCTTGTGAATGTCTCGTGTTACTCTAAAGCAACTGTATCATCCCTGGTGTTGGGCTCCTCTGAAAACAAAATCATTCTCGGGTTTCAATTATCTCGTCACTCGACAAGGAAGGACCAACTTAGACCTTTGAGCGGGGTATTTTAGAAGTCCTTGTTTATGTTGTCTTTGGCTTCGACGCGACAGTAGAATTGAAACGCATTGTCAGAGTCCTCGCCACTTTCAGTTGAAGAGTGGCTCAAACTCTCAAGGAAAGGAAGGATTTCATTTTCTCAGGACTCGCCAATGATCTTTGGTCACTACAAGTCCTATTTCGCTTCGGGTCGACTTCCATTTTTTCATAATCAATTTTTATGAAAATCACTCAACAGTGTGACAGTTCAGTTCATGTTTTCCGTCACCTTATGCTGAGGATTGTCATAGGTTTTTCCTTCGGCCGTTTTTAAAAAACTACAAACTACATTTAATGATTTATGTTAAACCTATCAAAGGACTACTAAGTTTAACTCCGTTTTCCTTCTCAGTTTTTGGTTATCATCCCACAATGATTTAAGCGCTCTTAAAAACCAATCTCGTCTGCTAGTCGAGCTGCAACGTTACTGCTCCACAGCAAATTTACTTGTCAACATTATTCTTATTTAGGACGTGGAAATTTCTCGAGCATTTTCTGTACAGTTAGCAATAAGTAGTCAAAACTAGAGCGACGACGTCGTTCTGCCTATCATTTAGCTTGTCCGCAGCCGCTTATGTTTAGACCCTAAAATTTAATTTTGTAGTCTCATATTTGCTAATTTTTGGATCTGCCTCATTTTACAGTCGCTGCATACAGCACTCCATAATGAGAGCACCCTTCGCCTTTGTGTATATGTGCATAAAACTTTCTAGTACTCGCCTATTTTTTTGTTTTGTTTATTCTTTTCCCTCAGCATTTAATAGCTCGAGTCTGGTTCTGTTCTTGTCAAGCGTTTTCGTTCAAGTCTTCTAGAATAATGTTGCGTGATTCAAGTTTTTCGTCTCTTGAACATTAGTTATTGTCTTTACGTAACTCATTCATGATACTGTACTTACTCTTGACCATCAAGTTCAAATGTCAATTACTGCAAGTACATTCCTGGATTGCTCAAGTGAAATGTGTCTTCTCATTGTAATTTTTCTGTATTTTTCTGAATCAAAATCTCGAAGGTATGTAATCGATTTTGGCTTCGGTAGTTATTCATTATTAAAACTTGAATGGTAATGACAGGTCGAATTTAAGTTTTGTGTACATCAACTGCAACTATTTAGATGCCATGAGTACCTCATATAACACTAAACCCTACAAGGACTAACTTTTTTTGAATGGACGAAATATTGCGTAAACTCTCGTGCATATTTTACTCGCATGCGTACATGTTCGCCTTGGTTTTCAACGCTCCGATAAGAAGTTAATTATTTAAACTAAATTGCATCATTTCTATCGTCGCTTAGAGATGACAAATACAAGGTTAACGGTCAGATGAAAGAAAAACTTGCGGAAATTCGCGCGCTAAGCGTTAGCCTATTATTGTACGAATGAGTTCGTTTCGGTTTTTTAATTACACGTCGAATTTTTTAACTGTACTTAACGCTGGAAGTAAATGTTCATTCTATGTAGTTTGAGCGTGCAACGTTTGTACAAAAATCGTATAAATTTAAAGCTTTGATAATACTGGTAATAATACGATTACATGAAATCCTCGCGATGTATTTTTTGCCCATTGTTGGTGCCCATACGTCATGTAAGGGGCATCCGTGAACTATGAGACAGCAGCTCAAATTAAATTGATCGTTGTCACTTGATGATTCGGGCACTTAGGTTTGGCAAGGTTCGTCTCTCGTATGCTGTGGGTATTGGCGATCCCAGAGGTGTACTGTTAGGGTACCTTTGCTATAGATAAGCCTTCGGGATTTCTATCTTTCGTGCCCACTTTACCTCTTTCAATTTTCACGCTATGTTCGATATGTCTTCTTTGTCTTTTTTTTCTCTTCAATCTTGACTTACTGTATCTATACCCAAGAGATCCTATGTGGGAGCACATCTTGTGCATAGATTCCATGCAAGTCCGTACTAAATGATCCCTTCTATTTGCCCTCTGTGGATCACAATCCATGTGGATAGGGAGCTCTGAACTAACTAGTAATCTGATCTTTCAAATTGCTCTGAATCCACTTGGTTAATTTAATTCTAAAATCAGTGCGTAAATAATTGAACCTTGGACAAGTATATATTTTTTTGCGGCTATTCACGTCTTTAACGCCCCACTTGAAGCATAGATCTGTATTTATCTCATCAGCTATTTATTGATTTGCATGAAATCTCTTACCGAGTAGGCGAGAACCTAGATTATCGTAAGCGTTCACTGACTGCGTGAGATGAGCTACGGTATGTAGACTAAATGTTTATTCTAAAGGGTCCAAATATACCCTGATGACCGGTACGGGTAGGAGGTATGCGACTTCGTACTTCTATTGCTTGCAGCGTCGCGTCGTTCCTCTAGCTCTCTATTGGACTTTCTTGCTGAATACTCTGTGAATACTCTCACAGTATTCTTGCTGAATACTCTGTGAATACTCTCACAGTATTCTTGCTGAATACTGTGAGCTGAAGGCAGAAGTGTATGTGCAGGCATGTTCCGTAGTGAGTTATCCATTGCGTCATTCGCTTCAATCTTATTTGCCAGGTCCGAAATTTGACTACGTTTTTTTTTGTGATGAGGGAAGGGGGGCTTAGCGTGTTCTTATGCCGTGACGAGGTAGGTTCTGACTAGTTTTTTCAACAATTTCTGTAAACTTACGAGATTTAAAAAGGCCAGCTACTTACCTGCCTGCTTGCAGTAGACAAATATGAGCTTTTGAATGAGGGTGCTTTCGGTACTTTAATTAATTTGTAAATACAAAGGCCATAGCCAAAGCATATTTACGTTGCTATTAAGCGATTTTTGATACAATGCATTTTTTTGTTGTTAATGCAATTTCATATACTCATAATATACATGAAGTAAAGGACCCTTTTGTGTTTATCCTATGAGGACGTTTGAAATAAACAGTAACAGTACTGCTGTTGTTCTTCAAGTATAACAGATTTTTATTTCAAATTCGGGCGCTTTGCAAACGGTGCCTACGAATCATCCGCCCACAACTCACGTATGAGCTGGCAAAAATACCGTCTGTTTCTTCAGTTTTTTTTGTCGCTAAGAAATATAAATTAGAGCAGAAGTTTATTAGCTAAAGCAGGCTCGCTTTATATTTTTGGCTGATGGTTTGCTTCTCAGTGACCTTGTGAGAGCCGACTATCTCTTCAAACACTCGCCCGAGCCGACAATCCTTGTAGATGTCCTCTTTAACCCTCATGTTTCTGAACAAATTTTAATCAGCGCAGAAGTTTACTAGCGATTTTCTGTTGTAAATGTTTGAATTTGGCTGAGAATGAAGGGCTGAACTAGTTCCCTTTCAACTGTCGTTTTCCATTTAATCAGGAACTTCTATTGCAATGAATTATTATTTTTGTTAGGCGATCGATTGGGAAAAACAATTGGCCTTATGATTTGATTAGAAACTCTAATCCTACAGATTTGAACCAGCATGTTTCTGCGACCTTATGTTGTGCGGTCAAGCTTTCTCATTAGTGACGAGTGGTTACAAGGAGAGCTTGAAGCTTGAAAAAATGAGGGTGACTACGAGGGGTGTAGGAGCCAGTTTCTTCAGCTCGCAGCAAACGACACCAAAAAAGGAGTAAAATTGAAAGTTAATGCGACTATGCTGAAATAACTTCTAAGAAGCCCTTACTCGCACATTTTCAGGTGCTGCTTTATACGATAACTGTTTTCTTGAGGGAGGTAATGAGTAGTCATGTGGGAGAAGCCGCTCGCCCAGCGAGCTACCGCTTCTTCGTGCCCCATTCTCGTTCTCGGTGTTGTATGACCAAGCGACGCCTGCCACTTTGATCATCACGCACGCAGGAGTCATGCTTTGACGTCTGACAGCTGTTTATCTCCTTTTTCAGAGCCTTCAGGGATCTAAATCTAGGCGTCAAACTCAGGAGAAATAGATACCAATAGTAGGGTAAAAGTCATCTCGATTTCATGCGTCGGAAGTTCGTTCTTCGAACGGGTTCTATTAATGTCGTCGTTATATCACGTGTGATGATTGAAAGAAATCGTCTTATTAACGCCTTCCCCATGTTTCTACGGTGTTTATAAGTATAAGTTTGATCTTTTAAGTATTAATATACAGGCAGATCGGAAATAGACAAGAAGTCAGTACCTTACGAATCTAGCGAACACGGCTTCAAAGAGGGTAGCTGACGCTGCTTAAAATCACTCAAATTAAAAATCTACTGCGACCTGAGAACGAAGCACAAATCACCTAGCTATAAAAAAGCTTACCCGCGTTCAAAAAAATTCAGCTAATTATCGCAACGCATTAAAGTGGAATTTTCTCACGACAATTGCACATGGCAAGAACTTATCGTAAAAATCCATTGATTATCCGCTGTCTATTCGCTGTTGAATGCTATACGTTGTATAAAGGTCTCATTCGTTAAGATATGAATGCTACGCTCTGGTTAATATTTCACTGTATTTTCCAGGAGAAAATATCGACATTGATTTCAAGCCTTTTCTACAGACTGGTTTCAAAATTTTTGTTTTAAAAAAACTTGTCGAAGCCGGAGTTGTTCTGTCATGGCGTTTAGCTAGTGTTTAGTAACACTAAAGATGTCCATTTCATTGTTTCAAAAATAAAGTACAAACGAACGGAATTTAAAATTTTTGGGAGGTTTCATTCATCCGAATTGAATCAACGTATGAGCTTTAAATTATAATTCATGAATTAAACTTCTCCGCCACTTCACTACGGCACGAGTTTCGTCATATGGGGCAGTGAAACACAATGCATAAATGGAATGATTTTCCCTAGTGATTGTTTATTACTAGTCACAATTTCACGATCCGTGATGTCTAAATGAACAAAAATAAAATACAGTTCAGTAATCAACGTTTTATTACGAACATCTCACTTGGGCTCTCATGCTTCATTCTTCGGAGAAGAAAACGCTATTCATTTAAATCGACTAAAACTTTATCAATAATGAACAGAAGTTGATTTTGAGTCAGCGAGGCTCCCCGAAAAGATCACTGGAAAGAATTTTAAGGCAATTGAAATCGTTCTTTAACATCACACTGCTGTTCCCAACTTTGCGAATATTACTGCTAAAGAAACACATACACCACGGCAAAGTTCCGAATTGCTGTATTTTGATGTGAAGCTTTCTTCTACCCTTGGCCAAAAATCAGGTCTCAATTCCTATGTTACCTTCTCAGTTAATGGAAGTTATTGAAATTCTATTACTGTTGGAAATAAATCACTTATCATCAGCTCCCGAACCGGCCGTAAGCATGCTGATCAGCTCCAATCCAATCCGGCCCATCCACCCCCGTCAGGGGCCGAGCCCCCCTCCGGGGTCCCACACCCGACAGCTTCTCCGTGAAAATGGGGGTTGATCAGCTCTTCTGCATCTATTTGATTATCATCGTCAATTGGCAGATGCTGGAACGCGTCATCTACTTCGGGACCGTTAAACTTGTCTCCCCAGGTCATGAGGGCATGACGGAAGTTGTCGCAGTCGATGTAGCCTTCTTCGTTGAAATAGGCAAGGAAAGCTTTCTTGATGACGTCATCGTCATCGACTTCTCCCTTGTTCTTCTCGGCGAACATGTTCAAGAACATAGTGAAGTTCACGGGCCCGTCGGCATCGTTTAACATTTCCTGGATCTCATCGTCTGAGATGATTCGGCCAATTTCATCGAAAATAGAGCGCAAGTCTTCCTTGTTCAAGATTCCGTCCTTGTCTCTGTCCATGATTTGGAAGCCTTCTTTCATCTCTGCCACCGTCTTCTGTGAAAACATATCGAAGACATTGCTTCCTGCTTTTTGCGCCTTCTTCATTTTAAAATATTCCCATATATTTCTCTGATCGATTTGAAACGCTTCAATTAAACGCTTTTATGGGAACAACCACCAAAGTCTGGGAATGACTGATGCAATTTTGAGCGAATAGGTTAAGAAAAAACTATCTTGCACCAAAGCTTGGCACAGGCAGCATATACTCTTGAAATCAAAATGCAGTAAAACACACGAGTTGGGTTGTAACATTTGTTAAAAAAACATTTAATAAACATGTAGCTGTCTGCACTGAATCATTTTTCATCTTATTGGACAAGATTTCAGCAGGATGTCAAGGGTACTTAGATACATCTATATATATATATATATACTTGGCAGAAACTTCTCAATCAAATTCAAATATCGAATATTCACAGGATGCAGAATGAAAATATGCCCTAAATATGCTTTTCATGTTGATTTAGGAATAGATTTTTAAAGAAAAAAATATATTCATCAAAAATTTTTAAATGAAATATCTGAAACATTTTGAAACATTTATTTACCACAAGTAATTTACATTAGAGACACATTCACAATCAAATGAGAAATGACTAAAAACCGGAATCAGAATATACACCACTTGTGGGCCCAAATAAGCTAGAAGGCTTCTAGGG
>VOMN01036589.1:0-35727 GCA_014899125.1 Orchestia grillus
AAACGGCACAGCACCACTTCCATTCGTCGGTTACGACAGAAAGAAGAGGACCGGGCACGGACTGTCGCTTTCACCTGTCGTAGTTTATTGTTTTGTATCACATTCCACTTCTCTTGCCAAGTGGTGGTAATGAGCATTCTTATGGAGCCATAGAGGTCTCTGTTGGGCATGCAGAGGTTGCCAGGAAGTCCGTCCGAGGCTGCTGCCTCCCTGGCAGCGCTGTCTGCCCGCTCGTTGCCTTCCACTTCCACGTGCACCGGCACCCAGTAGAAGCGCACACTCTTCCCTACCTGGGAAAGGCGCACCAGAAGTCTCAAGATGTTCGTCACAATCGGGTGGAAACTAACATATTTTTGAATGGCTCGCAAAGCGCTTCTTGAATCGCAGAAGATTGTGTAGGTTGCCAACTCAAAATCTGCAACCAGGGTAAGAGCGCTAACAATAGCGCCGAGCTCGGCTGAGTTCCTCAAGCTTCCTGGAGTATACGTTGGCTCCGGTCACGGCATCAACGAACGCCACTGCAAAAGCAGACAGCAATCAATAAATGAGTCGCTCATTTCAGTCGAAAATGGTAGAAGTCAGTCGGAACCATTGATCACTACAGGAGTAGAGAGATCGAAAGAAGGACGTAGATCACCAGCTCCTATTGTGAACACAGCAACTTGCCGCGCACGCCTCTCGTGTACGAGGAAACCTTTCAGCTTCCGCTTTTCAGCTGGTCTTGTCTTTTGGTACGCGCGTCCAATTTTGGGCAGTGGTGAATTTATTCATTGGGAATAAAAGTAAAAATGAATATATGTATACAAGGCATTTGCACAGGATGAAATGATACAAAGTTCGAAAACACTAATAATTCAAAACTGACAACAGAGGCACAGATCACACACGTTCGAGTAAGTTAGTAAAATAACTTTCAGAGCAGGCTCTCTCTCCTACCCTCTGTCGAGGTCTTAGAGCAGTGACGTAACACGAGGGACGACCTAGGCAGGAGGAGCTGCAGGAAACCACATACGGGAGGAAGTTAAAAAAGCTCTCAGACAAATGGTCTATGAAGTTTACGTTTCAAAATAACAAGATTATTTTTCTACACAAGATCTCTTATTATCTCAAAAGTTCTGTAACCTATGTTTCCACCTATAAACTCCGTCCTGATAAAATTGCTGGCGCTGATGAAAATTTCTGAATAAATTTTATGGATTGATTGAAAATATAATGTTCACCCTTAGTATTGTGACCTCTACTAGCACGATACAAGCGTGTGCTTGGTTGTTCTGGTAATAGGTGGAGGCAAAATTAACTAGCGTTATTGAGACAAAGTGAGAAGCATGAGACCAACAACGAAGACTGATCGGAGAGTACAATACATACAACGTAATCATCACCATGCAAAGAAATATCTCAAGGAAAGATAAAATAACAGCTCGTAAATCGTCTTCTTGTTGTTCCTTCAGTCTTCCATGCTCAACTCATATTTAGCAGCTTCCTCACCAGTTTTGTGCAGAGAACGATTTAGAGCTGCCCTTCATTACAGGCAGAGACGGACCACAAAAAAACACACTTTGAGCAAAACTGTCGAAGCTCATTACATTCCGAGTATTTCTGAGATTCATCAGAGGTAGGACGTCACGTTAATAAACTAAGTAATCTCAGTAATGAATCATTCTCTTCTTAATCCAAACAGTAGCATTATTTCTATCAGATAATAGAGCACAAATTCGATCATGTGTTCTTAATTTCAATCACTATAATAATTTGGAAAGGCAGCCTTGTGTGTCAGCGAGTAACACTGCTTCAGCGGCAGTCGCGTTAACCCTTAAATGCACGCATTTATCTAAAGGATAAAAAAAATATTTTGAGGGCAATTCTACATTATAGTAAGCCAGTAAGCCCATAGATCAAATTAGATTAAAAAATTTTCCTTTTAATTAACTAAATTGCTAGTTGTATCATTTATGATACACGGTGCATTTAAGGGTTAACTTAGCACACGTACAAAATTCAAAGACTGCAACGGACCGCTGTCGTACGGCGACAAAGAAAATTGCTTCCTCTAAATCTGAGCAATGTCAAAATAACTTGTAGGTCACTAATAGAAAAAACACGAACGACCTTCAAATTTTAAAACTGTGTGAGCTGTTTCATTGTAACAAAAATGTAGCTGCCTGATGTGTCGAAAGTCTCATGTCAGAGTACGTCTATTTCTCCAACTGAGTTAACAATAATGTTACCGTGAAATACACAATTTCAAGAGTTCCTCATACAGGTGAACGAGGGCCATTGTTGGAGGCAAGTTCGTCAGTCTCACTGGGAGTCAAAAGAGTTGTATTTTTGCGGCGACTCCTCCGCGTCTCGGAGGCACTCGAGTCTATCGCGGAGTTATTTCTCACGTCATTACTACATCGTTTTTTGTCAGCCGCTTCAACGTTCGTTTTACACTGGCAATTAGCTTTGACGGATTCTGAAGAATCATTCTTGCACTGGGACCCAACAGCATCGGCAACACTCTTGCAACGACAAGTGCTGCTCTCCTTTTGGTAATTTGGTCCATCACCGTCACCAGGCGTAGTGCTGGCGGTGCTGCTGGAGTTCACAGCAGCGCCTGTCCCGGTGGGGGTCGCAGGAGACCCTTTAGAGCCCTTGATGAGCTCTACGATGGAGGTGATGCGGGTGGGCGCTGCGAACTGCAGTACCATGAGTGCCTCCTCCAGGATGAGGAGGCCGTTACGAGCAGCGGCAGCTGACAGCTGGTGCTGTTCTTGGACGTGTGTCTGCAGTGCAAGCTAAATCAGCACGAGCCTCGCTTTTTACAATAAGTCCTATTCCAACAAGGTCAGAGTACTTTAGAATAGACACAAGCTTCTCTTATTGTAGATACCACAATTCCGAAATGGTCACAGCGCCCTGGAGTACGTAAAAAATTTTCTTATCAAAGACATCACAATTTTAACACGGCAATACTAAGACAGATCGAAGTTAGACTTGATTCAAATTCAACTACAGTGGAAAAGAAACGTAAATTGAATTGAAAACAAATATTTCAGCACGCACCAAGTCCCTAAGTTAGAATGATCACAAGCTATAGACCGAGCAACACACTACAGCAGCTTCAAACCGGCCGCACTGCCATAATGCATGGGCTGCAAAATAACGTTACGTTCATTCAAGTGTTTAGTGAATTCCACATTTATGTTTATCACGAGCAACATTTCCGCGTTAATTCGTTACGTAGTTTTACAACATTGAACACGGTACTTGATAAATACCTCATGACCGACCATAGTACGGTAGCACTTTTTGGAACACCCTGTGCACAGAATACACCCAGCCATACATGGATGAGTACACTGGCCATGAATGGACTCAGACTTGAGGTAGCTCAGGCGGTGAAGTGAGCTCGTGATCATTGGTCTAAAGGAACATAACTTGAGACTCAATTACGGGCAACTGTTTGGCATAGCAAAAAATGGCGGGATCACGACAAAGATGGCTTTCCTCGATAGTAACAAAAATGACTTTGCACGATGGTAATAAAAGTAACTTTGCACGATGGTCATAAAAGTAACTTTGCACGATGGCAATAAAAATAACTTTGCACGATGGTAACAAAAATGACTTTGCACCATGATGACAAAAAAGACTTTACACGATGGTAACAAAAATGGCTTCATATTTTTGATATCCCTGTCATTTCCGTACAATTTCTCCAACCCTTTACCACTCGAATAATTTTTCCGACAATTCTGCACAAAGCTTTTGCAAAACTATACAGAAGCTTCAAAGCTAGCTGTAACTTTATG
This sequence comes from Orchestia grillus, assembly GCA_014899125.1. Taxonomy (NCBI): domain Eukaryota; kingdom Metazoa; phylum Arthropoda; class Malacostraca; order Amphipoda; family Talitridae; genus Orchestia; species Orchestia grillus. Next base: position 3,798 of record VOMN01036589.1, read on the forward strand.
AAACATCTTTTGAAGAGGACGCTGGTCGTTATCGAGGGGAAGTTAATTTTAGCACTTAATAGCGCAAATTAATAAAAACCTAGTCCGAAATCTTCTATTATCAATAAAATCAGGCCGACGATGTGGCACGACACACACACGCTACCCTTGGCACGACACACACACGCTACCCTTGGCACGACACACACACGCTACCCTTGGCACGACACACACACGCTACCATTGGCACAGCACACACGCCTCTGTGGTACAGCGCACACGCCTTTGTGGCACAACGCAGTCACGCCGCTGTGGCACAACACACACGCGGTTGGGGCACGACACCCAGGCACTTCACCTGCCACAGCAGGGACGAGGTCATCACAGCAGGGCACCACTTGCACGGCAGCTGCGACGGCGACGAGTGGCAGACTTTGATGTGGCGGCGCCGGAAGCCCCACGACATGTAGGCCTTGTCGCAGAACGGGCACGGGTACGGCAGCTGCAAACCTGGGAGCGAGTTCCATTTACAGAGTGGTTCAAAAACAATTCTCCATTGAATACTTGTTATAACTAAAATTTACGATCTTTTAGGTTAAAGAAAGTGAGCTCACAGGTTTAGATTCGTTTTGTTAGTACTTTGCACTAATCTCATTTCAAAACGACCTCTTTTCGGCTTGATCATAAGATAAAAACGACGCTTGACTGAATAGCATGAATTCCATATGAGTATGAGTATGAGTAGTAGTAGTGAAAGCAGCGCTTCAGCAACTCAAGACTATGTCGCACCGAAAGAGTAGGGACCATTTAGTATGGACTTAGGAGAACGGGGAATCTATGCACAGGGTGTGTTCCCACACAAGATCCCCTGCACATAGAAACAGCAAGTTGAGAAGGAAGAGGAAGAAAAGACAAATAAGAAATAGCGAAGAAGGAATGAAAACGGAAAGAAGCAAAGTGGGCACGAAAGATAGAAGTCCCGAAGGCCTATCTAAAGCTGAGGTAGCCTAGCGGTGCTCCCCTGGGGGCGCTAGTCCCCATAGCATAGGATAGACAAACCTAACTAACCTACCTCTATTGCCTATGGCCTATCCTATGCCCCCTGAGGGGCATGAATTCCATACTACTTCATCCAAAACAAACCATGAGCCCTGAAGCGCATCTTTTACAGAGGCCTAACTTGAATAGGATTTAGCAGACATCACTTTGTAAGATAGATCAGATAGCGAAGCCCGCTGAAATAATAATCCTTGCTCTACTGCCGGGTCAAATTTGATGTGTGCGATAACCCCCGTCTTGAGTAAGAATGCAATTGCTTCCACAGCTGCCGCAGATCCACACTAACACATTTTCAGCTAACATTTCGATGTAAAGGTAGGGTTCAATTTCACTCCCTCCAAGACCAAGACCAAAGGAGACTGGGTCCATTCGGTGCAATGCAGCCTACACCATCACTCCAGCAGGTTTGATGAGACGGAAATGGGTACGATTGATTTCAGTATTGGGCTCCATGGTGTAGTGGTTAGGGTGATGGCCTCACACCCGAGAGGACCAGGGATTGAATCTCGGCTCAGGCGAGGCTTTTCACGTGACCACGGAGCACTTCCCTTGGAAAAGGAAGCTTAAACCACAAATTCCTCACATCCCTCACCACACCAGTAGTTGTAAGGCATTGAAAACCCAACGGTAAAACGTGTTGGAATTAATAAAGGCTTTTCCTGTGCATCAAGTTCATCACTCTGCGAATTAAGGACAGCCTCTACAGTGAAAATCTTACCGTCAGACCAGATGAAGACCGCGTCGATGGTCCGTTAGATCTCGGCCAACATCATTTTGCCCGTATTCCGCGGTTTTATTTTGAAAGCTGCTGAATGCTGTTGTTTGTGATGCTTTCAGCATGCACTAAACCTTAAGTCATGCTTAAACATTTTGTGCATAGATGAGCTTGAAATACCGAGCTGTGTTGCTGTTTATCTCATACTTCTGCGAGAATTTCGTACCTCTCTTATTGACCGCTTTCACTAACCTTCTGGTACTATCAAAACGTTTTCATTCAGGTGTGAGGTTGCTGGAGGTAGGGCCCGTATCTTTATATTATTTCTAAGCATTATACAGCTTTTTAGGTCACATTCAGCTGCTTTGTTAGGTCGGTGTTGACTCTTCCAGCAGCTATTGAAGGAACGATTTGATGACGTTTTGTTTTAGAAGTAATTTTGGTTGAAGTCTTGTTTACAGACGAACAAAAAAATGTGCTGCCGACAAGGGCAGGGCAAAGTATCAGGTAGTTGTGCCTACATTCTAATCTCATAGACAAATTATTAGAGTGGACAACTCGTTAAGGGACATCCTTGCTGTAACTCATGGCAGCTTCAGACATGGGGGCAGGGAGCGTGTTCTATTTATGGCGACAAGATGCTTTTCATTAATGTTAATGGCAGTTTCCCACTTGATGACAATAAGTGGCTTCTACGCATGGCAATAGCAGAATCAAGACTGATAACAATGAACGTATCTTTTCTAGACGGAGAATAACGCATTGTAGATATACTAGACTGATGAATTTGAATTGAAGAAATTCCTAAAATTTCTACTCCCATGCATACCCTGCAGAAATTACTACCTAAATACAATACGGAGTTTCAAACACTGGCACCATCATCGGACGGATCAGAGCTGAATCAAACCAAAAGTACATGAGCATGTAGCACCAGAACTACTCAATGAATGAACTCTAACGTTTTCAAAACGAGCAAAAATTAAGGCAGAACACACGTATTGGACAATCAAAAGTCCCCCTTGCAGTACGAACTTCACCATACAAACAATAGAACAGAACTTTAAGTACCATTGCAACGAAATTTTAGTTCACAAATCAGTCATTTCCAAAATGAAGTTTCAACAATAATAAAGAAGATTTGAAGCAAGCACTAAGTTCCACTCACAGGAAGGATGTAAAGGAGACCCCGACTAGAGCACTAAGTTCCACTCACAGGAAGGATCCAAAGGAAACTCGGGCTGAAGGCTTGAAGGAATTCTGAGGCGCATGTTGTGGCTCGAGTAGAGGTTGTCGTCGAGACAGTCTGGCTTGGGCAGGATCTGGCGACCTGCGTCAGAAGCAGCAACAGCAGGCTGCCGTTGTGCTGGCAACACCGAGGGTGCCGGGTGTCCGCAGTCGTCAGTTGAGTTGGTGAGAGGCGCTGGGGGAGAGCTCACCGCTTCGCCGGTCTCAAGCTTCACTTCGAGCATATCCTGCACACCAACACTGGGCGTCACCAAACAAAAAAACTCCGCACGCCCAAACATTGTGAATACCTCACACTGTGTAGTCATTATAACTTTTCCCGTGTACTAAACGCAATGCAACCCCTTCTCGATATTAATACCCAAAGTTCAGGTATTTATTACACCTCTTACCATTTTCTCTTGTTCTGTGATGGAAGGTTACCAATATCAATTTCTATTCAATGATACAGTGTCACAATAAAAGTACATATATTTATTTCTTTCATTTAGATGATTTAAGACATGGTGTAACTAAATTCATAAAAGAATACAAACTCACTAATGAGTGACAATTTAATAAGATGGGAAAATATGTAGCGCAATGGTATGAAAGACTTCTTTAGATTCATGCATTTAATCGTAAACCAAATAACCAAACTTCAGTAAAGAACAAACCGAAGTGCTACAAAAAGACAGTCTTAACAGTAGTAAATGAAACACATCATTAAAAATACAATAAAAATGTCTTCATGACATGCCTGTAATAACTCTTGAATTCTAAAATACTTGACTTTTTTACAAAAAAAAAGGTGTCATACCTTCTATAAGGTCCTTCAAAGGAGGCCGAATCGTCAGGCCAGTCTCACAAACTTGTGGCCAAAGGAGGCTTCTACTAGCACAGACTCAATTTAAAATGGCTCTCATTTCATTTTGTTGTAACAATAAAAAGATACCCTGACATTTAGGTTTCAGAATATGAGTTCAAAAGATCAAATTAATTTTTTGAACACTTACAAATCAAATTTTTTTATGAACACACATTCCACACATCGAAATTTTAGTTTGTCAACAAATTAAGCCTTGATATACGAAATTATCTAAAACCACACAACTTTATAAATACAAGTACAATTGCACTTGCACCGCACCACACACACCTGAATGTTACCCGCACCACACCCACATCTACGTATGTCATATCCATACATCCACGTGGCATGCGAATACATCCACACTGCACCATACCTGAACACTGGCAGTCAAAAACTCACAACTGCATTTAGTTCCAACTCTTCTTCCAGTTCGATCAGCTCATTTATAAGTTTTTCAATTGCTTGTACTAGACTAGACTAGACCAGATAGTAATTAAGTTGATCAGGTCTGAAGATGCATAGGTCGTAAGTCGACGACTATCTGTATCAAACCCACCCACACTGCCATACATACCTGAATCTCAGTTTTCAGCTGGAGGCCAGGAGATAAGCGCTCTTCATATGTTGAAACTTCTTCAGACATGCGACGTCGCTTTCTTGGCTGGCTCTCGCTGATGTCCTGCAACATTTCAGACACGGTCAGTTCACACAACAACAAGTTAAGCGGAGATAATAAATTTTAACAGTAGAAATATGTTGCATATGATACATTAGTGAAAACTGAAGAAGTGCTCATCTTGAAATTCAGTAATAACAATAGAATCTACCAGTGCAACAGGAGTAGTAATATAGATTGAAGCACTTCAGTGACTCAGACAATGTTGCACCACAAAAAGAAGGCACCATTTAGTATGGACTTTAAAGAATGGAGAATCTATGCACAACGAGTATTCCCACACAGGTTCTCATGCATATTGAAAGAGCATATCGAAAACAAAATGGAAAAAGAGGCACAAAAGAGACTGTGATGGTGTGAAAATTCAAAGAAGCGAAATTGGCACACAAAATAGAATTCATGAAGGACTATTTATAACTGAGGGAACCTATCAATGACTCTAGGGTCACCAGTCCCCATAGCATACTACACACAATGGACAAACCTGACTTGACCCTACTGCCCACCCTACGTCCCTTGAGGGGGCTCATGAGCTGCTAAATCCCTTCAACATCATCTCAAATCTACACTGAAGTATTAGAAAGAAGAACAAAAAGTTCAAAGATCCCTATTTACATTTTTTTAGTTATTTTTACATACCCTGAAGAATCTAATAGTTTTGTAAATGCAGTACTGTTATGATACTCAGTCCTCCAAACTAACCAAGGTGAGGGGACAACAATTTAGCAATATGATGAAATGAAATTGGTCCTCCATTGAAAGCCAATTCAGCAATTCAGAAAAAGAAGATATTCCAAGTTTGGAAAAAAATTTTAGTCAAGGACTTTATTGAAATCTCTCTCCAACTAGAATACTAGGTAGATGATACAACAACAATATTCTGAAAAAGGAAAATAAGCTACACACATGAATCTGGTGATCAATACAATATTCAAAGAATGTACTTATATCATCACAATATTTCAGCATTTCTATGTAATTAGAAAATGATTCAATAATTTACAATAAAGCCTGAAACATAAAGTGAAAGAGATCTCAATGATGTGTTTAAGAACCAGTTGGAAAGCCAGGAAGACAAAGTCAACAAGTGTAAATGTGTAAAAGATGAGAGGCCCACAGTTAGATATCCTATGTGTACCAAGAATGAGAGAGTTGGCTTCAAAAACAATGTATATTTGTAAAACAATAGAAAAGCAATGAAGAGGAATAGCATAAGGACATAGTAAGAGCAACTGATGGTGCTGTCAGACATTGTTCCTCACTACCCTAGTCAGACACACCTGTTAGGGCCAAAATCTACTTGTTTGTTAGAGGTTTGCTTACCAGTGTAACATAAGGAAGTGTTCAACTTATATCAACCCTTCCCTCCTTTCTTTTCATTGATGTGATGTACTGAGCTAAACTAACAACTCTGAAGGTATGCCCTTTGCATGTGATGAAGGACATGTCCATAGATTATCACACTGAGATAAAATTTACCACAGGAAATGCCCTTCAACTGAAAGTTGTTGAGAGTGGAAGAAAATGTAGCCTACCTACATTTAGTGTTATCTTTTATGGCCATAAATTAATTTTGAAATCATAGCCACAAATTTATGGCTATAACTTCAAAATTTCAAAAAAAGTTTGCATGTAATAGATCACTGTGGAAACTATTGTTAAGACTTGAAATACAAAAATGACTTTCCTAATATAAGCTGTACATATACTACACTCATCTCAACCACTGCAATAGTGAGTCACCAAACAGACAAGTCTGAAATCCTGTAAGATGAAATTGCAAATTGAATAGGCATCTAGACTTAGCATCAAATAAAGAGAACATAGTAATTTAGCTACTGAGATGTGTAGTGCAATTGGGAGCAGCTTACACAGCAAGCACCAAATTTACCTGGAGAGTATCAGAAGCAGGATCAATTTCAGCCAGTCCCACAATCTCAAGAGCTTTGGCCAGCTCAAGGAAGCGGGACAGGCACGAGTGAGGCACATTGACATGGCCTTGGTAGATGAACAGGAGCAGGTACTGCACGTCCAGTGCAGGCACATCACGCAGGATGATGACAGGGTGCTGGCAAGGGTTGTTCTGGGAATAAAGATTATCATAATTTTTTAGTTCTCAATGATGATCAAACCTTGCCAAAAGTTACTGCATAAGATAACAGCTAAAGTAATAGATATGTACTATTGTAAGTTTTCAAATTATAAATTTTCCTGTATGTAATCAGTGCCACCAACTTCAATAAAGAGCATTGCTAAAAATTTCTATCATATCTACTTTCATTCACAGACACCTGATGAACTGAAATTTACAAGTACTTAAGATAATTGCCAAGCAAATTTATAACTTATTCCTCAAGTCTTTCTGACAAACTATGACAGGAAAGATTATATGACTTACCATCAAAATTTGGAATAGTAGTAAAGATAGCGGCACTTTAGTAACTTGGACTATTTTGCGCCAAAAGAGAAGGGATTATTAAATATGGATTTAGGAGAATAGAGAATCTATGCACAAGGTGCATTCCTACACAAAATCTCCTATGCATAAAAACAGCAAGTTAAGAAGGTAGAGGAAGAAACAATACAGAACCATTAATGAAGAAGGCATAAATATGAATGGCAAGAACCAAAGTGGGTATAAAAGGTAGTAGTCCCAAAGGCTTAGTTAAAGCTGAGAGGGTGACATACTAAAGAATTCACAAATGATTTTATGAGCATTTAGTAAAAAACATCCTCACCATTAGTATCTGCTTGAAGTATGGACTGGAAACTGCAAGGATGAACTTGTGGGCCTGCAGCTGCTGCCCTTCAGCAGACAGCGTGACATCAGCCAGAGCTCCATCCTCCAGCAGGTGGCTGGATGCTGCAGCTAGACTGCTCCCATGATTGCTCCACTTTAGACTATATTCTGACAGATCCATCATTTAAGTGACTGTGAATAGAAAGTGAACTGAATTATTAAAGACAAGTTTTGAAAGAATAAACAATATAAAATCAGCACAAATGCAGTATATTGTTTCTCTCATTATCCTCAGATAATCCTCGCAATTGTTTTTTTATGAAAATTAAACACTATTCTACTTTTGCCAAGAATTATAATGTAATTAAAATTTCTATTTCATATGTAATAGCACATTAAGAAAAAGAATTCTCTGGGTTAAAGTATATTTTAAACTAGTGCTATATTCTACTGATTTCTTATGATCTACAGTAACAGGCAGCCTGCTAGTGCAATTGTAGATGGGCATGTGGTAAAATGAGTCACTGCTGGTCATGTGTCTCATACTACAAGTTTGGAGCCTTGAAAGTGCTTCTGATTTATCTAATACTTGCCCACTTTCTAAAAAGTTATAATTTCCAAAACTTGGATAGCAAAATTTAAGGTCACTATTCACTTCAAGTCAAGATTGTGTATGGCACCTTCTGTTTATCATAAAGCCTGCATGTTATTATCATTGGAAAGTGATTTTTTGTTTAGTTGCAGAAACTTATTTTTGTAAGGTTTTGAAGAATAGAAAAAAGAATATGAAAAGATATCCTAAAATTCATATGCAAAGCCAATATTCCACAAAGGTTGGGAGAAATAAGAGCCACATTTTTACAAACTATATCAATTAAGATTAGACATCTCCTCATGTTATATTTTTAAAGCAAATCTATCCTAACTTTACCCTAACATGACCAAGAAGAAGAGTATGACAAGTTATACAATATAAACTCATTTTAAATTATGTTTCCTTATTGTTAAATTTTAAAAATATATTTCTGCAACTCAGAAAGAAAAATTCTATCCAATGTTATTAAAATAAAGGCTGTATGATGAATAGAATGCCTTACCAAATATTTACCAAATTTAATGTAAATATTTATCGAATTTAATTACTGCTTTTCTTCTAATCCTGTTACAGCTTATTCTCTCTTACATTTTTTAACTGTTGCATAAAACAATATAGTTAGTTATGTTAAGAATACAGGTGTATTAGGAACTAATTTATTAAAAAAAATTAGCATTATAAGTTAAAAAACGAAATATATCAGAATTGTTTATGCTATCCTTGCATTCATGAGAGGCTGTTTTTCACCTTAACTTAAAACAACACTACAATTTCATGCACTTGCTCTGCATGTAGACTGCAATTTAAGACTCAGTAATCCTTTTCACACACAATATTAAAGAAATAAGCACAAAAAATTATAGAGATATTGATGACAATTAAATATGGGCCTGAAAGTCTCCAACAAAATCCCATCACCCTTCCATTCCAATTCTTGGGCAAAAATATAGAAGTTCTTGGCTAAGCAAAGGTGTCATCAATTTATAAAGTAATACCCAGACTGGACAGGTAGAAATAGTGCATGAACTGTACTTAAATAATTAATAATGTGAGGGGATAAATAGCAGGACGCACAAGTATCTAAACTACAAGATCAATAGTGGAAATACATAAAATTCTCTCTTCTACGTAGTAAGTTAGTTAGTTACATCTACACACTCTACTGTACTCAAATCTAGTCCAGCTGGAAAACTTTCACCGGAAAGAATCTTTCAATTCAATTTACTTTAACGCTGGCTATTTTATAAATTTATAAAATAGTATTTAATAATACACAACACAATATAATATCATCGTCGAACGATGACAACAGCCCCTAAATATGACTAAACATTGAACAAGTTATAAAATAATTAGTTAAATTTTTGGGAAAAACATCAGCTAAATCAAATATACCTAATAACTATCAGGTTAAATCACACTTCGATACTTGTTTGCAGGCTCATGAGAAATTTGTTTCACAATAATCACGGATTTGTGATTTATAGCACCTACACTTCACATTTTCTTTCTCAACTCAATGTTTGTAAACAAAGATGACGTCATACATGGTACAATTACCCAATACTATATGCACCTACTCCTTTATCAAAATCATTAAAATTGAATTCATTGCGCGCATTTAAGTTAAAATTTACTTTAATTCAACTACCTTATGCTACAGGATGAAAAGAAGCGTCTAAGACAATATTAAAACGATACCACGTATTGCGTAATATTACTTCTACAACGCCATTGCAGAAGCTTATTTCTACCCTACGTATGCTATTAAAGTTACGCCAAAATGACAGTGAATGTATAGATTTAAAAATATTACGCGAGATAATTCTACTTCTAATTCAATTAAGCTTTATAATATATTAATAATTACTGAAACTTCAAGTCTTTGCTTCGGTAATTTATGAATAACGCTTGGCCTTTGTACCTGAATTCCTACTCTCGCTATCACGTTGCACACAAGTTCGACATCGGATTTTTGGACTTTTAAGCCTCAGAACTACCTAAGTCTAGGTAGAATTTTAGCCTTCAACTATTTTTTACTTTCGCATCTAGAACCTCAAATTACTTGCAGATGGAAGCTTGTAACATTTTTTATGGGAACACATAAGAATAAGCACTCACATCTTTCCAACCGTGGTTCGAAGGTGCAATAACCCGCACACAAGTATTCACCGCAATTTCTAACTCCATCTCTGTGATACTTTTATTTGGAGGTAAGCATAAATTCTCATATAGGGGGTCAAATGTACAGGACATTATTCTTTCACACGTTCCATAATTCGAGCTGATGCTGGGTTGTGAAAAGAGCCGTTGGACACTATTGCTCATGTTGTTATGTTTTAAGGTACAGTTGCAGATATCTTATCAGTTTCTACACTACACCAACTAATATTCAAATCTGAAGAGATTAAGAAGTTCACAAATATTAATAAAAAAGCTATCTGATACGACTAAGAGTAGCGCATCTGATTGAGTGACAACCTTCATGAATGTTTTCGAAAGTTTTGAATAAAGCAGGAGTCTCAGAAGTGGTCGATGAAACTACTCTTTGATGAGCTTATACAAACTGCATGATCTTAATTGATGACTTATTTTCAGTTTATGAGTCGCTTAACCTTCCACGAAGAGATCCATAAATTCCCAATGTTATTAGCGTACGGTGAAGTTCTCATTCCTCGTGCGACGCATAAAAGTGAGTTAGATATGACTTTCTGTATAAGTAACTAAAAAGTCGTAAAGAACTAAGTAGCTATGCATGCACGTGAACAGTCAATAGAGTAAAGAAATGTTAGTACTGTTGATATTATTGCAGAATGTAGCGTACAAAGGGAATGCCACCACCCCGAGGGAAGCATATTATCACACGCTCCACGTACTTTTTAGAGCTACTGTACAAATCTTAATAAAATGAGTTCCGAAGGCTCATAAAAGTCAGTAACTAATTAATCCTTAGCTCATCAAGTACGACTACAGCGTCGCTGGGGCCACCGTACGTGTGGGACGTGCGTGTAACCGGGTGCTGAGAGCAGCGTCCTATAATGCACGCCGTGTATTTACTTGAGGGGCACTGCAGGTACCAGCGATAATTTAGACTGCCAATCAGTCTCCGTTTCGCGAGTCAATGAAAATTCAATTTCCACCCCCCAACTGTCCGCATGCCAACATTGAGCGGCGGTTTCTGGGTAATTGGTGCTGGTGCAGTGCAGGCGGCCATGTCTGGTGTAGTGTTGGCAACCATGTCCAATGCAGTGTTGGCAACCATGTCTAATGCAGTGTTGGCAACCATGTCCAATGCAGTGCTGGCAACCATGTCCAATGCAGTGCTGGCAACCATGTCTAATGCAGTGTTTGCCATCATGTCTGGAGTAGTGTTAGCCACCATGTCTGATGCAGTGTTGGCCACCATGTCTGGCGCAGTGTTGGCCACCATGTCTGGCGCAGTGTTGGCAACCATGTCTGGCGCAGTGTTGGTCACCATGTCTAATGGAGTGTTTGCCATCATGTCTGGCGCAGTGTTGGCAACCATCTCTGATGCAGTGTGGGGCGGTACGAAGGACGTTTAAAAAATGTAGTTCTCCCATCGGCTGAGAAAGTTGTGGAAAAATTTAAATAAAAGGCGTTCAGTGACGTATCATTGATGAAGCACGTAGCAATACCATAAAAACTATTTAATTGATTGGGAAACCACGTTCCAGACCACACTGATGAGCCGCCTTTTCATGAACGTTGTAGTTAATCTTCCTTTGCCAAGGGAAGAACTCATCCCCAGGTTATCGAACCGGGGACCTCTTGACAAGCGGGCACGTACGCTGCACCATGCGCTACGGAGCCCACACGGAGTCCAAACACTTCATGGAATTGCACAAGAATTATTTCAGAACGGAACGGTTTTCTTCTTCAATCACAACGAAGATTTTACACGTGACATGATTTGGCTGTCATACTACTGGAAATACATTCAATACGGAGTAATCATGGGGAAATTATACAAGAACTACGTAATGAATTGAGCACCACAACTCCATGGTGAATGTTATGCAATAAAAACTTTGCTCTTTGAGTTGCATAGTTCATTCATTTACCGTCGCCTCAACATATGTTACGACTAAAAGAAAACAGCTACACCCTTACGACCCGGGGTTTGCGTTCTCTCAGTGTCGCCCTCGTCAGTGCAGCGTTGGGCAGCAAAGTGTCTCTCTGGTGAAGTTCTCCTCTCAGTTCCTCACACGCATGGTATTGTCAGTAGCAATTTTCTCATGAGCTTAGAGTAAGTTACTTTTGGACTAAGTTTAGTTAGAAAATTCCCTTTTTTTTACATCCTGTCGGATTTTCTCGATGATTGCTTGACGTTCAGTTCGCTTCCTTGATTCTCTTTTGAGCTTCGTTGAAAGATGGTCATTGGGGTGCAGTGATGCAGTGTGCAGTGCGCTTGCCTTCTATTGAGAACGTCCCTGGTTCTATCCCGGGTGTGCGCGGAGGCAGTTGTTCTCGTGAACACGGAGTGCTTCCCTCAGCTCTGCAAAGGTAGTTAAACCTCACGTACATCTCGAGGCACCCTGGCACCCTGGTGATCTGTGAGCAATTATGCGGTATTTAGGTGTTTATAAATTAATATATCGTATGATAAATTTGTTTTGTTTATAATAAAGTTTATTTCCTCTATATTTTAGTCGCTTTAACAAGTATGCGTCAAGTCTCCAGCAGAGTATCAAGCGGGTCATGCCATTCAATGCACCAAAATTGTACTGCGTTAAAACTCAACCTCTTAAATAATTAACTCTACAGCCTACTTTGTTCTAGGATAATAATAGGTAAGTTTGAGTAATCCAACAGACAATGGAGCTTAACTTCAGATACAGCAATAGAATAACAATAGCGCTATGTTTTGCAGTTACGTTTAACTTTATCAGCATCGTGATAATTTCCCGCCGTCTTTTCGTCTGCATTCCATCGTGAAAGTTACATGCCTAAACATAACTGTGCATGCCAGTCCCACTTCCTTTTAATTAAGCTGTCACTACCTCGCCATGCAACATGACTGCGACACGGCGCAGAAGTAGAGGAGTTGCTGTGCCAGCCGGGTATTGAGGCACGCGCCATCGCAAATGTGACGCCCGTGAACGCGCTGCTTACCCTCACTGATCGTTTCGTGTAATTTCCGTTGCAAAATTGACAACGCTTCCATTAAAATCTGACACCTTTGATGCTTTTGAGTAACTGTCATTGATACTCTTTGCCTCTATGCCGTGTGCTACAAGGAAAAGAAGGAAATGATGCGTTTTTTTACAGTGTTTTTTGTAACCAGTTGTTAAGGTGTTCTACAGATGCACGGTGTTAGTGACAGCGTCATATAAGGCTCCAAAACATTTTCAAAACATGTAGAAAGCGTTGGAAAAAAATCGCAAATACCATATAAATTATAAAATTATGAACGAAAAAAAAATTAAATGAAGAGGGATTGTTATAAGGAAAGGAATAAATAAAGAAAAAAAACTATGAGCAACAAGTAGCTGCACCTACAAGCACCCATGCACATTCTTAATAATATGTAAACTGTCCCAGTCTAGAACGCTCGAGAAGTCAATTTGTTTCCAATAATGAAAAAAAGGTGAGATTTGAAATAAATTTGACATCCATGCATGCTGGAGCATTTTGGTTATTAAGCAAATTCAGTTTCAGTAGTCAAACGGTGGTATATTGTTAGTACTGATTGCAAGAGTGATCCAATCATGCTCAAAGATTTAATTGCTGTATTGTACACGATGATCATGGGGCATCGATCGGGGTCAGCTAGAGATCGAAAAGAGGGAACCCACTGATTAAATTGAGTCAAATCAAGTCACTCAACGCCCTAGTCTGATTTTTTTGCCGCCCGATTGATGAGTTTGGAAAAATTATTTTTGAAATTTTGAAAATACCTGCGTGGGCAAAATTCTGCCTGGAAGCTCCGGGGGAAGAAGTTAAAATGGGATCCAAGAAATTTGAATAAACAATGTTAACCCTAACCACATTACTGGAAAAATTATGGTACTTCTTGAAATAGAGAAGACACATATTTTCCTCACTGCATATCTTTAAGAATCATTATTTAAAGTTTCATAATTCTATGATAATATAGCTGCATTTTCTCCCACATCTGGACTCTATGGATAACACTGTAACTTAAAGCTCTCCTATAGTGAAAAATATTTTTTATTTTACCTCACGCAACACGCCTCCCGGAATCGAAAACGAAAGGATGAGTCGCAAAGTTGGTTCTAAAAAAGTCATGCAAATCCTCTTTTCGACGTCTGCAAAACGTCTTGAATCAAGTTGCAGACCATGGAGGAACCTGGTCATTTATTGTATATTTAGTAATGGTAACTTTGGTTACATATATACTAGCATCTGCATTTGGATGTCTTCCACAAAATTTTCGTAATCGTATTTGCTTCACAAGAGAGTCTGCAAATTAAATACAACGAAAAGCGCGGCATTTAACCTCAAGTATTTCAAAATTATTTTTGAGACATGTATGTGTATCACTTACAATAACATCAGGTGAAACGCTTTATGTGTCTGGCCAACATATAAGTATGTACATGCACATTATAACGCCTTTTTACATTATGATATTTTGATCCAAATGATTCTAAGTATTCCATAAATGACGAGGTGTGCATACGCCACAGCAATTGAATTATTTAAGTACTCCGTTGAGGACGAGGTGTGAATAGATACGCCACAGCAATTAAACTAAGTATTCCATTAACGACGAGGTGTGTATAGATACGCCAGAACAATTAAATTAATTAAGTATTTCATTAATGACGAGGTGCGCTCAGATACGCCGCTGCAATTAAATTAAGTATTCTATTAATGACGAGGTGTGCTCAGATACGCCACAGTAATTAAATTAAGTATTCCATTAATGACGAGGTGTGCTCAGATACGCCACAGCAGCTAAAGTTCGCGAGCTCCAAGATCGAAGTCGTCGATTCTTTTTGAAGTCTGGGATGAAATTCAATTAACATTTCTCAAAACATAGGATTAAGGCTGGCCATTTCAGCAGCATAAATATGCCAGTTTCAATCCGCTAATTTGTATATGCGTGCAAAGGTTGTGCGTGTTAGTTGTACCATCTATATAAATAAAAATTTAATGTTCGTTCGTTCAAAATCATAAATCTCAGAAAGTTCTTCACCGATTGATTTGAAATTTTGACACAATGCGTTTCATTCGAATACGCGCGTGCTTTTATTTATATCTTTTCAAAACCTTTTCTTGTGCGTTTTTTGAAAAACCATCGTTTTTTATGAAACTCCTCCACCTGTGATCGAGCGTCTTTTCTTCCTTTTCCATTCAACCATCCTGAGCCATAGCAACGCGTGCCGGGCACAGCTGTAGTAGAGAATATAATTCTATCTTTTGATTATTACTGAGAGCTGCGTACAGCGGCAATTTCCTGATACGAGTTAGGTGAGTGTAATCATCATATCAAGGTGAGTGTAATCATCCGATCAAGGATAGTACATAGATCTATGTTGCTTTGGAAAATAATGTTCTTCTTAACTAAACACTTTCAAAATAGCACTGAGAAACGTGTCACTTTTTCATGCATATAGAGATACTTGGCGCCAGTCGTCACAATTAAAGTTACGGTAGATATTCTACCGAGGACCATATTCGGCGACAGAAATATTTTCATACTGTCTCTGCATTTGCATTCTTCGCTTTAACAAATACAAGACGGCAATAAATCGTCAATAAATGCAAGTGTTAACTTCCATCTATATTAGATAATTTAGTTAATGCCCGAAAATTAACTACCTTGAAGATTTCAGTATCGGTTAGTAATAATCTATTACATAACTTCCAATGGATGCAAGAGTCAACGATACAACCTGCTACCCCTCATGCACCAACCCTCATACCTATACAATCCAACGAGCGTGAGATACAACGGGCGGACTTTAAATGTTGAAGACATCAAGAGAGTGTGAAGGGAACTCGTCCGTAAGTGCTTCGGACAATACTTGACTGTATTCAAGTGACTCAGCAAAGTATATAGACCAGAGCAAAAGTCCCATGAGAGACTTGTGAAGACTTTCAGGACGGAGCACATTGCAATCATAAAAAAGTACATAAAAGGGCTTCATTGCAGCAAGTAAGCGAGCGCTCTACCGTCCATGCTCCATTAGTTTCAAATTTAGACGAAGAACTGAGCTAGGTCTCCTAATAATACTGCTAGCCAAGGTGTTTCACTAACTTTTCTGTTAATGTTCTCTTTGGAAGCCACACCTCTCTTCTAAATTGCAGTAGTTAAAATTCATAATTGACCTCGTTTAATCTTGGAAGCTTCACTCTCGTTATAAATGGAAATGTCACAGTAAACGGGGAACATAATTTCCGCATTTACCATTTAATGGCTTGGCCCCGCCCGGGTCTCGTTATTGGTAGCAGCGAAGGCGAGTGCCAGAGGGCAGTCTCCGCCTCCGGAACGCCCAGGGGTAGACAGGCGCCTCCGCCTCACTGCTCCTCTCACGTCCGCCACATCAGCAGTGTCGTGCTCCTGTCTAAGCAACTAAGTGTCATTATAGATTACTGAAGCGATCACGTCCAGCCCAAGTTATTATCCAGTCTAAAGCTCTGTGTCAATATATATTGCTGCTCTCGTTGACGAGAACTAAGCCTGCCTTTGTTGAGTTTGTTTCACAAATGGACTCTCGACTGCATTTAAATGGTTAAGAACGCTTGGTACAGTGAACTTTTAAAGTAAGGACCCAGTGTTACAGAACTGCCGAAAACGCACTAGCCAAAAGATCAGTGTCATAGACATTCAGAAATCAGTGACTTGAAACAAAGTTTTGTGTAATAACCCGAAAATGGAGTCAATGACGAGTGTTCATAGCAGTCAGTTGGGCGCAAACTCGACGACTCTCGCCCCCATAAAGTTGGAGCATTTAGGAGGGGGGCTGTCTGAGTCTCTGTACGACTTGGTGCCCAACAGCCATCACCACACGCTCCTCAACAGCCAGAGTTCGGGCCTGGCGCTCCCCAACCCTGCCGACAGCACCCACCACACAGGGGGCCTCGCCACAAGAGATGCAGATGTCGGGGCCATGTCGGCCACGGGGCCTCAAAGCGCACCAGCAGGACGCCTCACGGTCCTCACTGGGGCCTCCAGACAGCATGAGGCCGTTCAGGCTCCCTCGCCCTCACGCGGTGAGTACATCCTAATTTTAGCATCTCGTCTCCCTGTTGCCGTCTCTTAATTGCGACCACTTTATTCACCAAATGTTCGCGTTAATAGTAATGCAGGTGTTTGCTCGTAAGCTGATCCTATTTGCAGCAGACTTCGTAAATAGACAAGCGTTCTCTCGTTCTCGCATTGTGGTCAACCGCTATAGCCGTCCTTAGCTTGGAATACCACCGTATAATAATAGACTCGGTTGCGTCTTATTTCCTAGCTTATGTTGTAAATTTTATGAGATACAACTCTCAATTTTCAAACTTCAAATTGGTGCGCGAGGAAAATCTACATGTTTTCATTTATTTTGATATGATGGCTCAAATTATTTGCTGCACGTAAAGCTGGAATTTTATGATTTCACTCCGATGCTGTTGCTTTTCACGATGTTGTTGATTGGCTTTTGAGCAGGCGAAAAAGTCATACTTTCCTAGGCGAAAAACAGTCATGCATGAACTGTACCGTACGTTCCATGTAAGGTACCCACTACATACAATACCAAAGTTCATTTGCTAGGTATAAGTAGTTAACAGCTCATAACGTAAGTTTATTCCCTGTTTAATTTTTCGCCGAAGCTTCTATAATTATACATAATTTTGGAATCCCAAGTATTTTTATCAATTATTTCACAAGTTTATCGATAGGGCGGTGGAAAGCGAACAGAACCATTCGTTAGTTAGGCGCTAATCAAGTTTGACAAAAGTGGAGGCTATCAGAATCAGCATGCATGGATGATACCATGGTTGCAGATAAGCGTTGAACGCTATCGGGTTGATTCTGATAGCGTAGTCGGAATAATTTATGAGGAAAACGGACTTCAAACGGACTTTCTTATACAGCCCAGTCTACATTTTTTGTAGAACCATCCATAATTATCTGTAGTTTTGGGTCCCCACGTGTTTTTATAAATTATTTTGTAGTTTATCGATGGGCCGGCGAGAACGCTTGACTGGGAGCACATCAGATCGAGTGCCCTTGGCGATAGCTCAAAATAAACTAATGTTTCATCTGAACGGAGTTCTTTAGTTAACTTTCGACATATGGGTCCTGTGGAGCCATATAGGTAGTCATCATGCAAAATACAAGTAGATTAACCGAGTGTGGACAGATACTTAAATATATCAAAGGCATTTAATTAACCTCTTAGGCTCCGGAATTCTTAAAGATAAATAATATAAAATTCTTCATAAATGCAATTTTTTGATAGGTTTACATCCGTATTTTGTTAGGCACATTAGAGTAGTGAAAAGTAAAGAAAAAGGGAAGTTTTTCTGAATGGAAGTACCGCAATTTTTATGAGCCTCCCATCTTTGTCATGGGACACTGGCAGGTAGCGGATCAAGTAGATAAATGTTGAATTTTACAGTGATCAGCTGTTTAAGCATGCATACTATATACACGCAGCTGCAGGGTGTGCTCATAACTAATCAATGGATAATAATAAACCTTTACTCTTCAGTAGCAAACTAAAATCTCTGTCATATTTAGTCTGAAAAGATATGACAACGCACGACAGTGTTAACAAGCGTAGTTTAATCGAATGAAATTACCTGGCAAGTGTCCGTGTGTGGCGCTCGTGAATCAGTTCAACTCTGTTTTTTGTATATATTTACAAACAATATACACTGTTCAAGGGAAAATAAAATATTTATGCTTAGCTATCATTAAGATATTGATAAGAGCTACTCATCAAGTAGCCAGCAAGAGCGACTACGTAAAGTTTAATTAGATACGGTGCATTTCAGCGGATTTAGGCATTTGAATGTTTTGAAAATTGCTCTAAATATTATTATTCAGTCTTATTCTCTTATTATTATAAAATGAGCAGGACAGCCCATGTACACAATTATTTCGTTTATCTTGATGTATACGAAGACGTTTTATTGAAGAAGGCTTAAGTCTGTCAGCAGGTATTTATTATTTTAATGCATTTAAGACCGTGCCAGCGAGAGAGATAAGAGTGAGAAATCAGTGCAAGATAAGAAACTTACAGTCGACGGGCGGATGACCCTCCGAGGCCTTATCTTCCTCGTATCTCGCGCGCACCTCGACGTCATCACTAAACGCTCCAAAATTAGCCTCCAGTCTAAGCCACTTTATCAATAACTTCAATTTAAATGAAATTCAAAAATTAATATGTCGAGCGTATTTTTTTTACTTTTTATCAATGAAAAATTCCCAGATCGCGAGTTTGCATCTTGCTGCACATTCAGGAAAAAATACCAAGAGATTGCACATTCTTTCCTCTTTACATTAGATAAAAATGAAGAGCTCGAGCATTTTTCCTCAACTTTACATCAAATAAAAAAGTATTAAGCGGTCACTCAAATTCACCGGGGAAAAGCTGTGGATATTGCACGGCCGACTGTGTTGCAAACGTATGAATACTTTGCAATGATAAACAACTCTAGCTTTTGCATAACCCTATGCACAGTGGTCATTGCAATATTCACAGTGGTCATTGCAATAATCACAGTAGTCATTGCAATACTCGTACCATCGAGAGCTTGTCTCCGCACACGCAGAGAATAATCGACCTGCGCAAATTTTGCCCAGATTAGCCCGAGGGTCGTCGCTTTCCCTGATTCGTGTTTGTGTTTGATTGTCATTCAAGCATTAAGTCTGAAGTGTCTCGATCTGACTATACGTACAGGATTTGTACGTATAGTCAGCATTTGTACAGGACTTCTTACGATCTGAAGTGCTCATGTTCTATTTTGTACAGGAAATGAACGATGGGATGTGGCCAGAATGAATCAAGTCAAATTTAGCGAAGGATTGACGAAACAAGCCGAATAAATTTGGAAATTAAAATTTGGAAATTTGGCCGAATTAAAGTGAATCGGCCAAAGAGCATTTGGCACAGTCGAAGTCCGCTATCTATTTACACGGTCGACTTTCTCATGTTGATTTTTCAAATTCTTCAGGAGGCGACATTTGAGCGGTAGAAACACACGCATAGCTTGCTTTATCAGTTGTCCACTAAGCATGTTTGCGCTACCTTATTTTTTTTTAAATACTTAATTATTCGAGGAAGGAATAGCGAGACTAATTTCAAGTATTCCTGGTCGAATGTTTTTATTTATTAATTTGATTTTTTGTTTATTCAAATTTGAATATAAGAGTTTATTTTAAAAAATCTACAAGTGTTAATTCTATCAATCTACGTGTTTTTAGTTGTTCTACTGATGTTATTTGATCGATACTTAAAAGGTTTCTTTTAAGCAATGAACTACAATCCACTTCTGATAAGGCTGTGTTCATATTAGTGTCCTTTTGCTGAAATACTTCAATGTTCAAACACCTCAAAAATAATATTATAAAAATTTAACAGATGTAAATATGAAGCCTATTATGTACTATACTGCATAAAAAAGTTAGCTTCGAGCACCTGTGGATATTATTTACTTCCAAGTAACACAAATGAAGTGACTTATTAGAGTTGTACTGTTGAAAACGACTCTTCGATCAAAATAAGTAGAACCTTAAAAAAATGACGCCTTTTTGTTGCAGTATTACCCGAGTTCTACAATTATGTTACAACATTTCACGTGCAGTATGCTGAGTCCTGCACTGATGAATGATTTCATGAGTGCAAGTGCAGATACATTTTAGTATTCATGTTTTATGCACAAAATTTGTTGTTCAATGCAGACTTCTATATTATGGATGAGTAAACTTTTTCATCGTGTAGAGGCAACATAATCTGCACAGTCCTTGTTTCACTTTTGAACAGTAGCATATATTGAAAAATGTAACAATACGAAGGTGTTCTCATTTTCGCTAACTCCAATTTGCATTCAGAGTGCCCACGAAAATGGCACCCTGTGGTTTTAAATATTAATATTATTGTGCATCTATATGATATCGTACAACAGATAATTCCGATAGATTACTACAGTTTTTATCCCTGCGAAATCCACTAATGTTTATTAAGTAGCATTTCGAAAATATTAAAGTTACAGAAATGTATCGGAATCGAGCCGTTGTACGGTAGCATAAATACAAAATTATACTAATATTTAAAATCAGAGGATACTTGTCGGGGGCGCCCTGTATTTTACTTGCACATTGACGTGTCATGTATGCGTTTTAGTGGCAATTTTCAAGCAATTGTGCTCCTACGTCTTCATGAAAATATACATTTATAGTTTTAAATCATTTAGACAAATTGAAAAGAAGCCTACATATATGTATGCAGCCCATCAAAGCCCTAATTACACAACAAAATCTAGTTAAGGTAGCAACTATAGTGCGATGTCCCGAATGAACAGCAAGCGCTCATGTAAAGGGCGACCCAAAAATAAGGTACACACTCAGAAAATTGCTTCCTAAACATTTGTGTACGTATCAGTGCTACCGATTTCAGTGAAGGATACCTTACTTTTGGGCTACCCTGTAGCTTCTTAATATGATTTTTTATATTCTTTACTTGAATAGGCAGTTGAATCGTTCTTGAGATTCATTGACTGCTACAGTACAAATTTAAGGAAACCGATGAAGAACAAAATTAAACAAAGCACAATTTAAAAATGAGAGCGTTGTATTTTATAGCACTCGATCCAATCGATTTCGTACCAATCTGGCCGTTAGTCATAGTTACGATTGGTGAATTATGATTGGTGGGTCTCCTAATGTTAAAACTAAATAATATTACTTGTTATGGTTGAATTACAATTACCTCTTACTTTTAAACTGAATAATATCTGTTACTACTGTTGCGACAGTTAAAATTTAACTTAAGCTAAGTTTGTATACTCTATTATCTACCGGTCGATATGGCATAAGATAAGAGGTGAGCTCGACCGAATAATGGGATAATTTTTATGATTGAATACTATTGACACTGATTTACAGAAACCCCAAAAAGGCAAAATTCAGTTCCTTTAGAATTTATGTGTGCATGTGTGTTATCCAACGTACATAATTGTTAAGAAAGATAGAAAACACATCTGTCTCATATAAATCAATGGTTGAAACTGATGTGCATGTTTAAACGTGTTCAAAAGTACGTAATCTACTAGTGTTGTACATTTTTATGCTGTGTTGTATAAAATTTTAAAAAATCCTATTAATTTAAATTTTATTCCAGCTGAATTTCTTCATAGCTATTTTAATTAGCGCGTTGCCTACGTATTGGGCCAACGAAATCCCAACTAATTAACTAGTGTTGCGTAATGGTTTACCGGTGCGGTAACACTCATTTTATTCCTGTCTGCAGTCAACCCTCATAACCGAATTATCAAACTAACAAACCACCATTAATTCTAGTGAAGAGTGAAAGCAGAAATGATAGAAAAATATATAACGTCATAACACGAAGGTGTCACCGAATTCCAACCCGTCATCCCGTACGGAACAGCTTGCAGTATATGCAATCTTCTGTAGGGAACGTGTTAAACCCATTTCCACGACAGGAAAGGGAACCAGCGAGGGAATCTTAGAGTTGCCACACTTGTTCGTACACGCGTTACTGCCTCATCGACGATAACGTAAGATAACGTGGCGTTCTATCGTCGAATGTAGCTTCATCAAAATGATTAGAAAGTTTGAATGTTGTAACATGCGTTACGTGAATTGGAGGCGACTAGCTTCTATGGACTTACTGGTAAATGTTAACGAACCATTTTCTCGAGCTATGAAGGTTCTCAGGTGTGCTATTTTTTCTAATTACCTTGAATTTGAGGATGTAATAGTCGTTCTCATTCTTCGCAATGAAAGTAACCCATTAGACACATGAGTTCCGTCAGATAATGACAGCAAAATAAAATTTCTCTTAAAATGTATATCATTTTTAATAGGTTCATATTTATATGATGGTTAGGAGTATTAGAGTAATGTTAGGCAAAAATATATCGAACATTTTCCTTAAGGATGAAGATACAACAATTTATATCAGCGTCCCACTCCCGCGACGCTCGCCGGTAGCGGGCTAATGGCCTTGCCAACCATTAATTCTCGCCAGAATAAGCTATTGCGTATTTGGGGCACACAATTAGCCCGCTATTTTCTTCATTGCTGCTCTTCAGTCAACATCACTAATTTCTCATAAAGTTACGTGAGACGCTTCGTTACTTGAAAATGTGTTGAGAGCTAAGAATATTTATATATCTCTAAATATCTATTGTTCGACTTTTGACTCAGAGATAGCTTTTCGACGAAAGTATTTCGAGTAAATTATCAAATGTGTAAGTTCATTTATCCTACAATTAAGAATGAAGTAAAAGATACGAATGAAACCTATTTTCATGAAGTGCAGATTTGAATATATATTTCACTGGTCTTCTATCCTAGTTACTAAAAACACTCTTTACTATGCGGGTGAATTAAAAAAATGTAAAATTCGTAATTTATACAAATCACTTGAAAATCAACAGGGTCAATTTTTGAGTGGACTGATACAGCATGCTGACACTAATGATTGTTGAACAGAATGTAAACGATAAATTGGGACCGATAGTACAACAAATCGAAACTGTATATCCGTGGGGGAATCAAATATGATACTAAAAATTCTGAGTAAAATTATGTAGTGTATCGATTTATGATGAATTACTATACGTGAGCCCTCAGTACCAATGACCTGCTGGAGGCGCTTTCTGAAGGAGTGCCAGGCGTTCACTGCATGGTCCCACTAAAGTAGGCGGAATTCCCGCTAGATGACCGACCTCAGGGATTGAACAGAGTTGTGAGGCTGAGCATTAGACGCTTCCAACTTCATCCAACAGCCAGCAACCGATAGCATTCAAATCGGGCGAGCTCGACGGAAGACATCTTTGGTAGAAACAGTGGAATTTTTTCGTTGAGGAGGTTCTGGACATTGTTGGTTCATGAGCGGGTGCTGAGTCGTCAAAGAACATAATTTGTTTTGGATCGTAATTCTTCTTAATCCTGGGTAACATGACTGTCTCCTGAATCTTTGTATTCATAGCAGTGAGTCTTGCTTCGATAAAATGAGGAGGCATGACTTGACCATCGCTTGCAACGGTTTCAAACACCATGAGAGGTTAAATTTATACTCAACATGACCGGAGGAACTTCTGCAGGCTCCAAAGTAATTTTCCTCTAGTCTCTGAATGTTGTGACCTTATCAGCGACGAATTTCTTCTCATCCACAAAGAAGCGTACATCTCCCCACATATTTTTAAATAGTTCAATAACAATGGGCTTCTTTCCTCACAATTAGCCATTGTTTTTTGTGTATGTAACTTAACTTATTTAATTTATACCTTAGATCACTAGAATTTAGATTTTTTAGTCACAGAGACTACCTGAAACATAAAAAAGTATTATTCAAAATAGTCTTAATTTTTCATCCACACTCGGTATTAGGGCAAATTTGCAAACTGAGCTCTCGTCCAAGTTGCCCAATAAGCTAAATAGATTGAAAAAATAGTTCCGAGTCGAATAAAAGCTTTTTGTGATTATAATTACAGCCACGTTATTGAATAAAACCTGCAATAGCTGGTCATGGTGAGCTAGATAGCGCTTGGCACCGGAGCTGTAAAAGTTCATTCTTTTTATTATAAATTTTTATTAATTTTCAGCCAATTTCTGGAATGAACGAGTACTCAGAGTAAGTTAAGCCTTCGAATCAAATACCGTAGAGTTAAGTTGAGTGTGTCACTGCTAGCGCACTTACATACAAATGGTGAGTTATTAACAATGAACCCTTTTTAATGATAGTATTTGGTACCTTGATTATCTATTTCCACAATTTTAATATTTCAAATATTGCTTTATAATTTCAACCCATATAAATGTGAAAATAGGTAATCATGAGACTAAATATCAAATACTGCGAATTAAAAAGTTTATCAATGTCGTTTGACTCACCCTACACATACATACTCGCATCCTACTGGCGCACGACTTAGAAAAAGTGTGCATTTGGGTGTTGATTTTCTGTTTAAAGTATAACACACAGAACTGGGTTAAATATATTCCTTATTTTCAATCTGTCACAAAATTGAGAATATTTTTCAGTCTACCCTATTTTCTATATATATGTGTGCAGCAGCCGACTAAGTCAATCGTTCGGTTACATCAACTGATACATATGAGTGCTGTTTTAATCAGCCTTATAAAATAATGAGGCTTATCGTTTCTTCGGAGTGAGAGTGTTTTTATACATGTGGGGAAAATGCGAATTTCCCCATGCGATTTGCATCAAGTTTGTGTGGTTGTACAATTTGTGTAGCGGAGCTTAAAAATTCTCTGTGAAACATTTCCGTCTGCTCGATGTCGATCGCAGAAGTCGATGTTGATATATATTTAGTTACTGTTCTGTTATTGAGCTACATGTAGGAGTAGCCAAACATACGTGTGCACAGTTACTGCTGTGTTATTGAGCTACACGTACGAGTAGCCAAACATACCTAGGCACAGTTAAAATCCAGTCATAAAAACTGCGTGTTTGACTGTAAATCATTGAGAATCTTTCCTGTGATTAAACTTAAAAAAAATCAAATCAGATTTTGAGGAAGCAAAAATTTCTCGGAAGAGAAAGGATTTTCCCTTCGAATTGCTGTTCTGCCGGGCACAAGTCGCCGTGTGTTGGAATTGTGTTCCGAACTCTTGATGACAAAATAGCTTAAAATCAGGGTAAAAGATTTCGTGCTGTTCTTTAGTCACACGCACACCCTGCACGTCCGGCAGTTTGTCTTCATTGCAAACAATGCATCCAAGGTTGATGATTGAATTCGATGTTCAGGGATTTTGGGCATCTCTTCTGCAAAAAATTGGAGTATATGATTGAATAGTCTCATTGCCCCTACTCGAAGTCATACCAGTGGTTTGTATTCCCTCAACGTGGAAAATGAGTTTTCACTAACCTCGAACATTTTTACATGTTTGTTCTGTTGATTGCTAACGAAGTATTACTGAATTTTACATCTCTGGTAATGTGAGATCGATGAAAAAGTACTCACGCTTCCTCCTCTAAAGCTCATGCAAAATGTCATTTTATTCAGGGTAACGCAAGCTACAAGAATTCGGTGCCAAAAGAATACATTACAGCAAAGTAAATTTTTTAAATCAGTAGTCACAGAATTTACAAAGGTCTGCCGCATCACAGAAAACTCAGTCCAAAATGAAACTGCGCTCATACCATCATACAGGGGAGGGCAATAAGTACGGTACCCTTTTTAAAAAAATTATTGCCATAAACTACAAATTGTAAAAAGATGAGGTTCATAAAAGATCAAGCTTATTTAAAACGAAAAAGGAGATTTTAATTTTTTTTAGTCTATCAGTGCTACCTACAATTTACAGTTTTCTAGAAGGGGGACCTTACTTATTGCCCACGATCTACAAGCCCATAGGCAATTACAATTTGGTGTGCTGAAGGCTTCCTTTCTCAGGCATTAATTGAAGCGTGGACTCTCAAACTCTTACGTGAAGCTGACGAGCTGCACAGCGTATATTTGTTTTTCAGGTAGGAGCGCGCATCATCGGAATGCATAGTTTCAATTCCATATTTTGTCCCTCATGGCAAAAGAGACATACATTACGAACCATTCCTAAAAATTCTCTTTAAAATTTACTCGTTTTTAGATTATTGCGTCTTCAAGTTTAGCCTAGAAGCGCAGTTACTTTCCAAATTGTAAAATGTAATGAATTTTACTTCAGTGTTGTGAAAAAATTTAGCACATATTCTCTACCGGATATGTAATTTCGGGCTTGGTTTGTTACAAGCCTTCTTAAATATACACAGAAAGATATTTTAAAACGGGGAGGGACTCAAATATCCTCATATAGAGTTAGTGAAAAGCAGTAAACAGATCTTAATTTAATGTAAAAGTAGGTAGACATGATACCAAACACCTAGTGCAATAAATTAAAAAGGTTTCATTATTTTTGACTCACCTTTTACAGCCGGCACTTCTGTTGTAAATCTAATACTAAGAAAAACCATCGTCTATTTATTTATGTATTTTTTGTTTCTAGGTTTGGTGCCATGTTTGCAATGTTACATAAGTCTAATATTAGGTCAGCACTGAAAGAACAACATAGGCATTTGAAATTGCTTGCAAAAATTGAGCCAAGTTTTTTGTTCAAATGAGGAAAATCCTTCAACAAATTATTACCAATAAATGAAGAAAATTCCCAACGTTGATGCTCAAGTACTTCCCAGATAAACGGTATTAACAGGATAAATCACTAAAAAGAGTCCAGATTTTCAAACATTTATTGATCAAGTATTGACCGTAGTAATTGAGCTTTGATTTGATTTCAAACGTTAATTTGGGTAATTTTATTCGTTAAAACAGTTTTTAATTCATGGTGATAGCTTAGGAGCTGGAAAGCAATAAGACAGCGTGATTTTGTTGCCCGTCATGCTAATGGATATTAAAAAGCGTGATCACTAAATTCATTAACTTGAACAGCCATATTGAAACATGAGTTAACGGAAGTTTCGGCGACGAAGATTCGCATGTCTGTTGTTTATTGCATGGTTAAAAATGAAGGGTGAAAATTTGATTTCAGGAAGTAAAATGAAGTGCCGACGGCGCGCCGAAATTACCGGCTGTGGAAATGAAGTGGATATTCTCGTTTCATTTCTCGTGAACCGTAATTGGTCGAGTCGTAACGGTCAGTACTTATGAGTCGTCAATATTCGAAAACCTCAACACTATTTTCTAAATCACGCTGTATATATACATAGACTACAGGCCTTGAAATAACCCATTTAAAATTTGTGGTAGATGAATGAAAAAAATTTCTTTGTTGTGTATCCTTCATCTAGTTTACAGTTTACTATAAGAGCGGGGTACTCACGAAAAATATACCCACTGATTTCAAATATTATTAATAATATTATGTAATTATTACACTGCTCACTAGTTTAATTCTGACATATTTCTTTAGTTTTTATTCCTTCAAAGTAAAATTGTTTCATAGATACATTATAATATTAATATTTAAAAACAGCAGATATACTTTTTGTGGACACCTTGTATCAATTTTGAAATGATGTAAAATTAGAATGGAAGGTGTGCGGTACTTTTCTATTTATTATGCGCCTTGGCTGGTCTCTCCGTCCTCCTCCTAGCCGCGCTGACTCACTCGTAGGCTAGGACACTGAACATCTTATCTTAAATAATTGTAACCTAAAGGAATTAATTTTTTATAACATTCAATTTTGGTTAATCTACTTTGGTTACGAATGGTTGATTTCAAAACAACAACGGGAAATATTTGTGACCCATTGCTTGCTTCACGGGGAAAAACTATAAACTTAAGGAGTAAATTTCGTATGTCCCGTCGTTTTAGACGGGTCGTGCGATTAGTCCTCGTATAACAGATTCACATGACCCTCAAGTCCCCATATACATACATATACAGAAAACTCCTTTAGGTTAATACTATATAATTTAGGTTGTATAGTTAATAATATACAACAGACGAGTGTAGATATTTGTTGTTTTGCTCTAGATCCTCTTCTCAAAGCCAGTTCTCACAGCACGAAATATTGGTAGTTTCATAAATTAATATGGTCTATTTCATAAAATAATATGGTACATTTTCCTGACATTTACGAACACGTTCGATAATATAGATTAATTTAGCGCTGGAAATAGGCAAGGTGTAGTAGTACGTATACGTACTATTAATCATAATCATTGCGTCCAATAAATTTGCACCCTGGTTCATTTCTATCGATTATTGTTAATGAATATTATTGACAGAATTACGACAGAGTGCCTACTTTAACCGGTTCATCTGGTAATTTGTTTAAGTAATTTATCTACGAGTACTTTAAGCTGTAAATACAATTTCAAATTCATTCTTAAATTTCAAGTTAATCAGAAAACAGATCACAGAGACCCGTATTCTGTATTACTTGCAAAGTCGTAAAGAATACAAGCCAGGTTTGTCTGCTTTCTGATCATTTCGAAACTGACAAAAGAATATACGTAGCATCATGTGTTTATAGAATAAAGTGAAGCAGAAAATCAAACAGCCTCCCTCCAGCTAGCGCGTGCAGCTCGTGTGGCCGCTAAAGACGTGCACAGCTCAGTCTTCAGGAAACGCTAATAAAAGAGCAAGAAAATGGTTACAAGGACGTAAAAGCTCCACTGAAGCCTTGTTGTGCCCTGCTTTCTTTACACGTGGCAGTTCTGTCTCACAGGGAGAGCCTGTACAGACAGGTGGCACTCGACGTGATCGTACGTGCATGCGACAGGGGTGTGGTGCGAGCTAAGAGGGTATGACAACACTCTAACGGAATGAAATGCATGGGCTATATTTCTTTCCTCCCACACGGAGAGGGGAGTTGAGTGGTCACAGTTTCGAAGAAATAAAAAACACAATTACAATTTCAAGCCAACGGCATTTATGTAAAATGAATAAAATGACAAAGGACAGGTACGCGCCGCCGTTGAAGTAGTCGAGCGCACTTCATGATTATAGTATTTAGACACGAGGGTGTGTACATCTGAGCCACGCAGCTCCCGCTCGTTGACAGCGGAACGCGTGGTGAACCCGTGCGTATTGAAACCTAATGTGCACAAATTAACAATCCAGCGTGCTGGAATTGAAAACTGGCCTTACAAATTGGTAACCCAGCACGTACAAATTAATATCCAATATGAATATTAATATTCATACATATTTTCATTTTGAAGATTAAGTTTTCAGTCAAACGTCCAATTTCTGAAATAACAGGGTTTTGGCCGGGTTCTAGAGAATATATGTCTACCATGAAAATCAATGAATATGCCGCCAGGTATACGTGTGTATATGTAGTACCGTTTCTGATGCGCAGCTATGCAATCTCCATGTATCATATAAGTGCGTGAATGCACTACATACATACACTCGCTCTTAAAAATGTATATACTCGTACATAGAGTATGTATACTACATATGCTACAGAAATACATTCTTCACATTTACAGAGACATATACAATATTATTGCATTGAGTAAAATTATTCGTAGTCATTTGAACCCATGGCAAAATTGTTCACTCTTGCTTAACTGTTGATTAAAGGGATTCAGTATTACATGCTTAACATCATTCGAGCAAGAAGAATTAGATAAATCAATGGTGAAAGTAATTACTATACTATTAAAAGTAAGAAATCAAACCGCAGAAGTGTTGGATACAAAACAGTTTTTGCAATATTTTGCACAATACATTGCTTTCCTAGAAATTTTACTCGAGTGCTACACATTTCAATGACCCGCGTTGTTGCATTTGACCAATAGATCTGGAACCTGTACGGCTCTTTAAAATTACGGTGCAGCCGCACGACCTGCTCGCTGTTTTTATTAAGGTCTGTTATACAGTCGCTTGCTTTCCCCCCTCATCTAGAGGGCTAGATCTGTTCTAAGAACAAGCGCTCTATACTGTCTTCCCGCGCATAGAGCGTTAGATCTGCTCTAACCAACAAGCGTTCTATACAGCCGTCCTACGCTTAGAGCGGTGTCAAGTACATAGAGCGTTGAGCATCGAATGGCAAGGGAAGTATTTATGTCATAAGAGATCAATAGAGCATGTGATAAGGAGAGAAGAAGAAGATAGAGCGGTTGGTTGGTGGAACAGATCAAGCCCTTCATACGCACGGGACGACTACAGGTACAGCCGTTAAAGAAATCGGTAAATGCGAAGAATTGTTCAATGGATGGCTCGTATTGGTCGGTGATCGTTGCAGAAGTTGAGGAGCTTACTTATAGTAACCTTTCGAAGATCTCAATCTGTCCTTAACAACAGCACGTAGGAGACATTGTTGCTGGATGTAGAAGATATTTGATACAGTTGAAGTCCTGCAGCGAAGTGGGAAGCCTTGTGGGAAATTAGCGAAGGGTATTAACGTGGATTGTTATTAAAGAGAAGAAAAATCCCTTAGTATACATGTCGGGAAATTTAGGACGATTTTAAAGAAGCTTGAACAAAACCGGCAGCCACTTGGTGCAGCAGAGCTGAATCGCACCGACTTGCATTTCAAGGCAACGAAGAATGTTCAGCTATAAAACCCAAACATATTAAATAACATTCGAAATTTTCAATTATCTTTGATGATTAAGGACCTTTGTGAAAGAATTACATGGTCTGATGAGACGATGCAAATTTCGGCTTTTTCGTCACATCATGCAAGACTGCACATAAGTTGGTTGAGAAACGTGAACTTCTCTCCGACCCAGAAAATGTCAAAAGTATCGTACCACTGTGGAATTTTATATGGTGGCATTATGGTATGGGGATGTTTTTGATAAAACTTGGCACTGGGGAATTAGAGGTCCATGATCGACGGGAGGATGCCTGAAGTATTTTTTCGAGAGACAAAATCTTCAAAATTTCTGCAGATCATTGGGGTCTTGGACGAAAGTTTTTGCTCAACAAGATGGGGATCCGAAGTGTACCTTTATGAGAAAACGCAGATAACGACGTCTTGACCTATCTTCCCTTGCCAGTCTCACGACCTTAGGCCGATAGAAAATTTGATGAGGAAGGTAAAGGTCGAAGCTTTCCATTCAAGGAATCCTGGAAGCAACGAGCAACTGAGGAATTTCCTTAGGTAGACTGGGCCAACATTCCGGTAGATTTAAAAAACTCTTGGAAAACTACGAAAAAGTGTTTCGATGCTGTCAGATGGAACCGTGGCGCTTAGAGGGAACCGAGAAGTTGCAATGCTCAAATGTGTGTCAAGAATGCTTTACCGTGGATCACTTTTCTGCATTTTTAGCAATATCGCGTTCTGCTCGAAAATTTCTCCCATTTCTCTTCTCATGAATGTTAAGACGAGTAATTCAAAATTCTACTCATCGTTAGTTAAGCTGAAGTTAAGCCTAACGGACACAACCAGTAAGCTATATGTGCGTGTGCAGGT
>VOMN01036603.1:0-90484 GCA_014899125.1 Orchestia grillus
GTAGAAGTACTTCGGGTTCACACTAATCGCATCGACTACTGAACAGTTCATGCGCACTAAAATCAAGAATTTAATGAACGCTGAAATTCGAATCATTCGAAATTTTTATAAGCACAAAAACATTACCATCGTCAACTGTGCTCGTTGCATCTGCTGATATTTTTCAGTTAATTCTAAAAAATCTACAAATTCAATCTCAGTGTAGTAAATGTACCTCCGTAAATGTACCATTACGGAAATATTCATTTCCGTAATGGTACATTTACCATTACGGAAATGAATTTTTCTTCCCATAGTAATAATTTCAATCTTGATGCAAAAATCTCTAGTACCGTGCGCTTAGTGTGACTCGATTGTAATTGTTCGTGAATCAGCTCAGTGAAGCTAAATTCATTGCGTTCACGAATTTTAAAATTACTGCTATCATACTTAATAATTTCGATCATCACGCTCATCGCATACGCTTAGCAGTTCGGGCCTCGACGTTCGTGCCATGCTTTTTGGACACGCGCCTATTCCCCGATCATTCGTGACGCTAATTGATTTCATAAGGCGCCCCGGAGAACATGCAGCGTCTTCCCACCAATATTCCTTTGCAGGGAGAGAACAAGCAGCGCGCACAGAACGACAAGCAGTTCGTGCCCTACCGTTTAGACACAGACAGTGTCGTTAGGTTTTGCGGTGAGCGAGCTCTTTATTGTGGCTAACATGCCAAGCGTATAGTGCTGAGGCATGTTGAGTTGTGTTGTGGCTAGCGCTGTGGGGTGAATTGTGGCTAGCGTGCTAGGGTGAAGGTCAGAGTCTAATCTGTCACGCTACAGCCTCACGACTTTGGAGCGAGTTCTGATGTGAGATGGAAACTCCCCTTCTCTGTACAGTAAACTGAGGTTCTGATGAAGGGACAAAAAGAATTGCTTGTCCCTCATGTTGGAAGAAGTTATAGACGAACATGAACAATAGATAAAAAATACGGTCTCCATTTGTGTGTGTATGTATCACATCTATTTGTTTCAGATGTAAGAAAATTCTTCCTTTGTAGCGAAGCTTAATGATTCAGGGCTACAAAGCAGTGCTGTGTTCTGCTAAATACCTCGGTGAGAAAAAAAATTAAAACTTTGAAAGACTGAAGGCCTATTTAAATATAGTCGAAGAAACATTTTCAGGCAGATTCAAACTATCAAAATAGTTTCCAGGGCTACAGAACTATTCGTTTATGGTTGTAAAGCTTGAGTGCCAGAACTCGCAGAACATATCCAACAACGACATATTGTTCGTTCAGTGCTCTCAGCCAATCAGCTTTCCTCTCGAGCACTGTGTGCCTTGGTTGTTGTTTCCGTATGCCCTGGTTGTAGCTGGAGCAGGCGTGTTGTGAAACAGAGCTCGTATTCAGCAGAAACAGAAGCCTTATCGAGGCGGACGCGGAAATGCTCTAGCTTTGATAAGCCAGGAAACGGAGCGTGGAAAAAATACGATTTCACCAACATCCGTAGTCGGGTAGCGCTATTGCTCCTCAGGTGTTGCGCTGTTCCATATGACACCTTGATAATGGAGATGTCATGGAGCTAGAGCTTGTAGCATGTGCTTTATTAATGTTAACCTATTACCTTAGGATGGACTCAATTGGGTCATATCGTTTGGGGGAGGTCGAATTGAATGCGGTCATGTGGGGTCAATGGAAAATTTCAAAGATGTTTGACAGCCCTAACGGGGTTAGTTCAACTTAATTAGTAGTGTTCAGAAGTAAATATAACGCGAATTAGCTTAAAAGATAATTTTATGCTGCTGCTGTTAGATCCTCAGGGAAAAAGAAAGTTTTCTTTGCTGCGTGTTGATTATACATATGCTAAAACTGACTGAGCAATTCCAAGTGAGTCTTCTATTAGACACGTTCAATAGTTTTAGCAGTTATGGATATCAACACAAATTGCCGGTAAAATGGTAAGTTGTCCTTGGCGCCTGGTTCGGGAAGACGCGAACGAACAGAAATAGAGAGTTCACTTACAAAGTTGATATGGTGGAATTGTTATAGGATTGAATACTTGGTCTATAGTTTCCAACCATAGTTTGTGAATAAGAGGGATTGTATTTTTCATTGAACTATATTATTTTTGAGAGCTTCAAGTAAACTACCGAACTCATCGTTGATTAATACATCTCATTCTACTGAAAATTTATATTTTCCGGTCAATTTCTTCTCTACCTGAGAGATGACGAAGTTGGTGTTATAGCAAAGCCGGTATTGTCTCTTGTCTCTTGAATTTTTATTTTTGACTAACGAAGGCCAGAATTGATGTAAAATTGGTCAATACAGGACATCGATAATCATTTGACATCATTATTGACAAAAAATGTCTTTTAGAGCTCATGCTTTAGATAGCATATGAAATGTAAATTTTTACTTATCTAAAATCAAATCTATGAAATCAGTTTACAACTATGTACCATTTGAAACTGATTCAAATGAATATCAATGATTCATTCGAATTAAATCCTAAAAGTGCACGCTATTTTTCATTTTGACAGATACCCAACTAGATATCTGAATTTTCCATAAGTGAAAGCTTTTGTCACAGCCAACACAACGGCAAGAAAAAGAAATAAATTCGTCGTATAGCTACACGTTTATTTTTATTGATTAGCTTAATCCACAATAATTTCTTTCGTTGACAGAGCAATATATTTTAGCATGGGTATAAACATTTTTGCGGCTCATAGTATCGAATTATTTCCCTATAATTATTACGGTATCCAAACGTGGCGCGACGAATCCAGTTTTTGTCCAATCGCCCTCCCAAAAAAGCCTCTACCCGAGTTCAGTGAATGAAAGGATTCTGATCCCGAACGGGCTGGAGAATTTTCCAGTTACCGCTGCGGCACGCGAGAGCAGACCGACCCAGCGTGTCGGGGGCGCAACCTGTTTTTCTGAGTCCCTCCGGCAACACTCGCCCCCACCTCCTTCCTTTACTACGCAGACGCTTTTACTACGAACTTTCCATTGTATTTTGACGCGCTTTTTTGTCCCTCATGCGTCGTAGCCTATGTGTTTTTTTGGCTGCAGCTCATCATCATTCCCTACTTCGGCACTCCTTTTTGGTGCACACATTCCAGGCTCTGAGACGAGCTCGCCGTGCGTACAGAAGACCGGTCTTGTCCGTGTGCTGCTTTACGGTTAGCCGCGTAACACACGAAAGTTAATTGCCGCAAGTCGTCCTGAAAGTCATACAAAAACTCTCTACGAGCCAAGATTATCAATTTACACCGCGGCAGTCTACAGAGCTCGGGTAAGGTAGTGATTTATAAGTTGTCGTAAATAAAAGTACATTTTGGAAACAATCTACTGCCTCTGTGAACTGAATTATACTAAGTTTTGATCTATAATTTTGTTGCAGCTAGAGTTTATTACACATTAGATATTTGGTCAGTCGCTTATCACAAAAAAATATGAGAAACGGTATAATCGATGTAGGTGCTGGAAATTGTGATTAAAGGGAACGAAATAAATTTTTCCTGACATGAAATGTTCACTGTTGAAAATAGCATAAAATAAATCTCTCGATGTCGAATAATTCCTTTTTACTTATTCATCAAGGCCTCGTGCATTGTGAAAGTTTGTTTACAGGTGCTTTAGTTCGTCGCAAGAATCTTAACAAAGAGTCGCCATTTCTAGCAGCCAATTTCTAAAATATTTCTCAAGAACTTGATTCAAACAAACGAAAAGGAATAAATAAATATATATAACAATTGATCAGGCTTGGAAAGTTGCCCATGGCTGTATAATAAAGTTTAGTCGTTACGCAATCATTATAATTTTCTTGAATTTTGAAGTAGAATTCGTACATGTCGCTCGACCTACTGTAGCAATGTCGAGTTTTTACACACTCTATAGCTGCCTTATTTGTTAGGATGGAATAATGTGTAAGATTTAATCCGCCATGTACATCCGTACGAAAACTCCCTAGTTTACGAGGCACACAGTGAACGAATTCGAAATAAAATTGATACACTGGCTTCGAAAGCGAAAAATTTACCTTTACGACAGCAATTCGTAGTTGCTGTGACAGATGAAAGTCTATTTGTGCTTATGATAGATTTTCTTCGGCTCGTCGTTTAACCATTTAATCGTTAATTTGCCCTTTGTGCGCATTAAAGTAAATTAAAGGGAGAAAACGGCAGTAATTTTGATTATAATTAACCGCATGGTTAAATATTGTTTATATTCGTTGCTTGATTTTGTCTCTTTTTTCGCGGTTAATTTTTAGTACAAAACTTTCCTAAGCTGTGCTTAAGTTTTTGGTACAACTTCAATAACCAAAATTAATTTTTTCTCGAAAAAAGTTTCGAAAGAGGTCACTGGCGATGATCGGAAGTAGAGATAAAGAATTAACAATCGCGAACGAACATGAAACGCGAGTAAAATTAATTGTAGAAAGTTTTTGAGTTAAAAAAAGGCGCTCTCTCTCTTTGTTTGAAAATCTTGCCCTGCTCGATGTGAGCGAAGATTTAGTCATATATCATAGTAAGCGAGCGAATGCAATCGGAGCGACTGTATCTTAGATCAGATATACGCCTCAACTGCGACCTCGTGTGAACCTAGAAGTATAAAACGCGGAATAGGACTCTGCATTCGTTCTCATTTGGTAAGTGCTGGGAGTCTTGCCCTAACTTGAGTAACATGAAGCTGACATTATAGATTTAAGCTTATTTTTACCGCCATTCCTGCGAAGGATGTCTGCAAACAAGATAATCTGTATGATATTTTATGCCTAGCTTTAGCGTCGTGGAACAAAGACTGGATTATGTACTTGATATGTAGCTGTGAGGAGTTGTTGGCCGACAAAAAATACTTTTTTCTCATTTGATGTTATCCGACGACAGTAAATGATATCAATGGCAGTGGGAGGCTTTCTAAAGCTTTGACTCAGCTGAGAAGAGCGTTTAATTTTTAGATGGTACTTGTTTCAATACAGAATCTAAACGGTAAATTAGGACCAATAGAACGGCAGATTAACGCCTTATATACGTGGGGAAATACAACATGGTTCAAAAATGTTGTAGATGTGAATGATGTGAAAAAAATGGCTGTTTGTGAGTGAGTGAAATTTGTTAGTTTATAGATTAACAATTAATCACTCTATATATGAGCCCTCAGCATCAATGATCTGGTGTATACGCATTCTGAAGAGCTATAGGCGTTCACTAGACGGTCCTCCTTAAATGATCGAAACATTGTTTGATAGCCGGCTTCAGGGATTTCACAGGGTTGTCAGGTTGGTTATATAAAACACTGTCTCAGCTTCGCCCCGCAGCCAATAATCGTAAGGATTCAAATCTGGTGAGCTAACGGCCAAACACCTTTAGGTACAAACAATGGCAATTTTTCGTTGCGGAAGTTCTGGACAGCTTTGGTTCCATGAACGGGTACTGAATCGTAAACGAACTTAGTTTGCTTCCGAGTTTAGTTTTTCTCAATTCACGGTAACATAACAGTCTCCAGAATCTCTGTATGCTCAGCAGTGTTGCTTTAGAATCCTGTTTCAAAAAAATGAGGGGCATGACTTTACAATTGCTTGTAGCATCTGCAAACACCTTGACAGAGGCCAGATTTTTA
Source organism: Orchestia grillus (assembly GCA_014899125.1). Lineage (NCBI taxonomy): Eukaryota > Metazoa > Arthropoda > Malacostraca > Amphipoda > Talitridae > Orchestia > Orchestia grillus. The sequence continues at coordinate 5,609 of VOMN01036603.1, forward strand.
CTCTCCATGACAGGAAGAACTTCTGATGGATCCGAAGTAGTTTTCCTTGAGTTTCTGCGATTTGCGACCTCATCTAGAAAAAAATGTTCTTCTCATCCACAGAGAAGCGAAAAACTCATATACATCTCTTTAAATGGTTAGATAACAATGAGATTCTTTCCCTCCTAATAGCTCTCGAACGTGCAGTTAGGATATTTTGAGGTCTTCTGCAGAAGAATTTTGTTTAGAGATCAAGTCTGACAGATACTTCAGTTCCAGATACTACCTGGAAAATTGGGAAGTTAATGTTTAAAATAGTCCTGAGGATTATCTTTTACATCCTGTGTGTTCACGTATTTTGGTCTTCTTCGATCTGACATATTAAAAGCAAACGCTTCGTTTTGGTCTCTTTTTAATTTACCTGTATCATTATTGTCCATGAAATTGAAAAAAAGAGCGTGTTTGTTTAGTTTTATAAAACAGCTTTAAATAAGAAACAAGTATACCTATATGCATATTTTCACACGAAGATTAATTCTTCGTTACTTCATAAAAGCTTACGAATGTGCACTAATGTTTCTTAGTAATAAAACAATTGTGTAAACTGGTCTTCTTATTGAAGAGTGTAGAACATTTCGTGTAGCTCGCAAACTTTATTATTGTGAGGTTGAAACTAATCCTCCTCTTTTTGAAGTTTTGTTTCAATTTTCGAATTATGTCACATCATTTATTATCATGGTTACTAGTTACGTTAAAGCAGAAGCAAGGATATTTGAAAGGAAATTTTTATTTTCTGAAGGCGCTTATACAGGTAGACGACATGTTAACTCGTTCATACACATACCGGTAGAAGACCGGTAGACTCGTACATACTCATACGGGCAGAAGATAGGTAGACTCGTTCATACTCATACGGGCAGAAGATAGGTAGACTCGTACATACTGTATGGGTAGACGAGATGTTTTTTATCCCACTCAGCAAGCTCTCGTCCGTGAGCAAAGCTTGTGAATTTTTTTGTTATTGAAGCGCTTGAAAGTTTGCGATGTTGCTACAATTTCAAACTGGGACTTTGATGAAAAGCTCTTATTCAAAATTTGGATAACTGCCAGTTAGAAATTCAATTCAGTGAATCCAGTAAATTGAGAATACACCAGTCACCGTTTCCTACATATAATGCATGTCCGATGCTCGTCTCTCACTTCAGACCAATACTCAACATACAAGACTGGATTCCACAGCATGCGCTCAAAGGTATCAACCTATTGGATATTCGTACTGAAGGATCTATTCGCTATCTACCTTGAGTTTGTTTTTCATTTGCTACGTGGAAAAAATTCAGATATCTATTCATGAGCTTCTCCTGGAAGCCAATTCCAAATGCAAAGGATACGTTCAGAGGAAGCCGGTGAGAAATCTGCTTTCAAAAACAAAAAATCCCAAAATACATGAAGCGTATGCGTAGTGCTTCGGGGTGAACTAAATCTAGACAAGCTGTGAGCAATGTGGTAATTACAGTAAAAGGAGAGGCTTAGTATTGACGCTCTTTGGATGGGCTTTCAGAAAGAGCCCTGCGTTCCACCGTTTTCGATCGCTTTGAAATGTATTTTGTTTGAGTTGAGAGTTTATTGTTGAATATTTATAAGTTCGATGGTCCAGCTATCCGTGTACTGCAGATAAGCTAAATTCATGTCCAGCACATACATGTATGTATTTAAAACATCGGATTATGCGTTGTGTCAAACAATTTTGGTAATTTCATGTAACTTTAATTGCCACGGTAGCTCCAAAAAAACTCAAAAGCATTCTGTTTGATGGGTATACTTTCACGAAAAAATAAACTTAGTAATGAGACTGAGTTAATTACTGGAATGTGGTACTAACACCGAGCTTAATTGACTCTCAGATGAAAGGGCATGCGGGAATAAATGCGACTGCGATATGAGCGTAACTTCTAAGCGATGAGCTGGCGATCATCACATGCGAATGTCTGTAATCAATAGACTGGTAATCAGTGTGCATTAACTGTGCGATGAACATGACAGCGGGACCTGTACGCAAGAGCCGATGCATTCTCTGACCGAGTACAGCAGATGATTCTGGAGTCCGAGTAGGCAAGAGGAATGATTGTTCGTCCACCGATATAGCATTACAGTAAAGACAGATATTCATACACAAATTGAGTGTAAATGATGGCATTCTGAGTGATCTTCAAGACCCGGCAAGTTTTACTCTCCAGCATTTCACTTTTTAATGAACGGAGACTGTCGGACGGATTTTATCTGTACTCTTAAGCCTTGCGAGTACTGAAATTTGGACTCAAAAGACTCGGTTAAACATGAAAAGCTTAAGCTACAGGAGAACAAGATGGCCGTAATTGGAGTGCTGCCTCTGGGTGCGTGCACAGATATGAGTGGCTCGAGATAGTGAAAGGCGACTTGATGCTCTTATGTATCCTTCATCGTACGAAATCAGCATGGAAATCATTGAATTTTCGATTAGAAATCGAAACAGCCAGCAGACCTGGTCTGTAATCACTGTAGAAAACGCAAGAGAAAGCGATCTGTCAGTTCCATGGCTTATTGGATACTCCTTGGTGACCTCTTGTCCACTTTGGTCGATGAAAAAATTCGAAAACCACGCCTGCCTTGGACGAAACTGGCAAAAAACTAATGTTTTCAGGCAATTAACACTGCGCTTTACGCAGAAGCATGGGCGTTTAGCACGCATGTGACAGACAAATTTTTTATAGAGAACATGAAAAATAACAGCTTAGATACTTAAGTTTTTCTATTTTCTCTGAGGTGAATATTCCATGCATCAGATAGGTCCAGGGTATTCAAATCTTTTTCCGTTTTTCTTAGTGTTCTCATACTAGTAACTGAAAGATTGTGTGGTGCGATAAAAGTAGGAAAATAAACTTCAACAGCATGATCTAATAAGTTTCTAGTTCTTGCAAAGTATTTCCAGTTTTCCATTCAGATAAGAACCTACTTTTCCACACTCGAGCTCTCTGGGCAAAGCGTGTCACAAATTCTCACCCCTCGTTTGCTTCCAGACAATATCAGCTTGGCTTGCTTTCACAAACATGTATGGGCGAGTATATCTACCGCTCTCCTTCAACACTGCACAGATTTCTGACACCAAGACCTGAGCTCTCTTCAGGAAGAGGCACAACTTACTGACAGGTTGAAATTACAATAGGCTTGGATTTACTACTGACTAGGAGTTCTTGTCGGTCAACGGTTATTGCCAGCGATTACTTGATGGTTAAAGCTAGGAATTATCGCTAGCTGGGAGTTACTATGGCAGCTAGGTGAACGGTGAAGGAACGAACTGGGAATATTTTATTATAGACTTAGGGTACAAAGTACGTAAATGCTGGACTGCCTCGAGAGAGCATCTAACTCGTATAACATGACTGAATACAATGCGAAGAAATTAACTGGGAAGATCCTTAACAAAAATTATTGCTGATTTTCAATTTAAAAATATAACGTATTGATACATTGTATTCTCTAACGAGTAATGAGCTTCTTACTCTATTTTTTCCAGCAAAAGAAGATTCGTGGAAATATCTGCGAAACATTATTTATTAAACTTGAATTACGCGGCAAACGATGATCTTACGACTTATTCCTAGTTCCACGACTTAGCGTTAATGAGCAGACGATCTACAAATTAGTGCGTGAAATTAGATACAGCAAGTGTGCAATTCCGAAGGAGATCAAAGTTAGCGATAACGAAAGAAAAAAAAGCCGTCGGCTGCTGTCGCTCGTTGAAGCCATCGTTTGAGTGGTGGTATAACCTGATGAGATGTTACACAAAATTTATCTTCGCAGCGATATTCATCGCTACTTGAGACCTGATCTTCACAGATTGTGCGTTAACGGATGAAAATCAGGCCTAGTTTGCCTTTAAACTTAAGGTGGGTGAATTATTAGTATTTTCCTGACTAGAGAAGCAATGGTTCGACATTACCAGCTGCCCGAAATGTTTGGGTGCGATTTATTTCATTTATGAAGAAATGTAATAAAAAATTCGATTCATGAGTATAATTTTTACCCGTACCTGAAATTTTTTCCTTAAGACTGTCGAATTTTAGTACCTTTTGTAATTCTGTTTTGGTCCTGATGATAAGAATTCGGAAGTTTGAACTCAAGCTTTTGCGCACTGTGCATTACGGTTTTACTCGTGAAATTTTGCGAAGGTAGAATAAAGGGATGATCTGTAGGAAACATATCAGGATAATATGGAGAAAGAGGCCTCATTTTCCGAAGAAAGGCCTATCATTTTTTCGTTATGAGATAAGCCGTATGAGGGCGCGCGTTGAGAAGCAAAGCTTTTGCTGTACATGTGTTTGATTAATTTCCTTTGTGATTCTTTCCATTTTCAGCAATAACAATTCTCGCAACGAATGGTAGCGAGGGGTCATACATTTGCATCTCCACATGTTCTCCTTTTGCGCTATCGAACGTGTTCAGTATTCGTTTTCTTGGAAATGATTACGTGTTTCCAAATCATCGAATTAATGAGTTAGGGACCATCCTTTGTCATAATGCATTGTTTTGAGAAAGCTGAATTTTCATGTTTCAGATTCAGCACTTAATTTTCTCGATTCGCGGGTCTTGTCATCTTTGAACGTATGGCGTCATCATTATCGAGGAAAAAATAATTTTCAATTGTTTGCACGGAATGATTAATTTAATGCATGTTTTTGTGTCAGTATTGAAATATTTCAAGATTCTTATCTATTTCAAATATTTGTATTCTCTTTCCAGTCGAGTGAATAAGTGCATTGGCAAGTGCGCAAATTGTTGCCCTCTGTTCACTTTATATACAAATAGTTAGAATCTAGGACTACTGTGAAGGCTTAACTGATTTAAAAGGATAGATTTACTGAAACTAGGATTTCTTCTTCACCAATCATCTCCCATGTATGAGCCTGTTTTCAAATACTAATATTTTTTTACTCTTAGAAAATCGTATCACTAACAGCTCGTTACCATAATGTACGAGTTTAAACTTACGCGTTCACGACGCGACTTGAGCAGGTCGGAGCAGAAAATCTATACCATGAAATAAAAATAAAGAGTTTAATTTTTTGTGAGTAACCGTTTATTTATTCATTGAAGGAATTATGTGGGAAAAAACTCACGGGTTCAAATTCTCGGGTGCGTATTCATGATCAGCGAGACTAGATCAGAGTTTGTCGCAGCGATATATAAAAAAACATTAATACGTGTGATACTTACCGTCAGTTTTGACGGCATGAAGGCGCTAATCATTTTATGAACTCTACGGAGGCCTCGAGGAGGTAATGCGTAGAAGAGTCGCACTGCGCGGAGATGCTGCGTGGGAGCCTGGCAGCAAACGCTGGAGAGTCTGGCAGGCAGAGCTTGGAGATGTGTTCCGGTCAGATGAGCACGCCTGGTGGACGTGTGCTGCGTGTTGTGTGCGGTGTATGGCCTGCGTGTGTGTCGTGTGTGAGGGGCGTGTGGAGTCAATGGACTAAATGTGTGGAGCTTATGAGCTCTGTGTGTGTGTGTCTGTTGGTTATATGAACTGTGTGTGTGGGGTTATGAACAGTGTGTGTGTGCCGTATGTGTTCGGCGTTTAGGCTGCACATATGTGCTGTGTGAAGCATACAAGAGATTCAAGTACCGACAGGCATCTACCATGTGCATGCAGTAAAGGATGGGCGCAAAGTTACCATGGAGCTCAAAATTACAAAATTACCAAAATTACCTGACCTGCACATGGTTCACCGCATTCATGCTCGGCCACGCGAGATGAGTACGAAGTATTTACGCAAACGCATGAGGAACGGATATTTTAATTTTAATTGAGGTAAAATGGCGATAAAGGAATGGTTTTTGTCGATTTGTAATGAAACTAAATTCATCTGCAATGGCGGCACGAAGGAATTAGTGAATTTGCGTCTTGCTCTGCTGGAATTACCGAAGAAATTCATTTAAGTACCGACCAGAATATTTTTATCGCAACGTATTTGTAATCACGTACATAGTTAAACATGGAGAAGACCTCATATCTTCAGGTTATGAAATTTTAAGACGAGGGAATTGAAAATTTTGTAAATTTAGCCATGCAGTTTTACGCCAATAACCTGCAATGTACAAAAACTACAAGTCAATTCGCCCGAACGTCAACATATATAATCAATTAATTTAGTTTACACATTTTTAAAATCTTGACTTGAAAGTTCACCACAATGATTATCAAGAACTGAAAATATTTTCTCGCTAACTCGTATCATCGCGGAGAGTCTTGTATCTAATCTCTTTCCAAAGTTCAGCGTATGTAAATAACTTGGTGCAAAAGGCCAAGCGACGAAGTGTGCACGTTTACCGACAATTTCGAGGTAATTTTATACGCTCTCAGGTAACTCAAGTTTCCTAAGGCTACGCAGCTCAACTCTTTCATGCGAAGCCCATATTTCATAGAGAAAGAAGAAGCCCGTCTGTCTGAAGGTTATTTGCTACCCTTCACCACCGCAACGCACTCTGTAGGTTATGTGCTACCCTTCACCACCGCCAGTCACACTGTAGGTTAGTCTTTCCAGAATAAACTTGACCCTTACAGATCACACTCAATCACACTGCTATCGTTAGACTAGTGCTCATTTTTAGTGATTTATCACTTAGGATAACTAGATATAAGATGATAAGGAATTGGGAAATTTGTGCATCTATAAATTCTGGTTAGTAGAAATTCGAGCTCATTCTTGAAAATTGGAGAAAATATGTACCCAGTTCCATTGTCGTTGTGAAATGCTTCAGCGCACTCGCACGACGGTTCCAATACCAAAGGAAAGAATATTTTAAGCAATTTTTTATAACAAGCGTTGCATCAGTTAGAATAAACAACACAAATTTCTCTACACTATTTCAATAGACAATTTTAATTCTAGCCACTTGAGTGCCCAGATATTTTCTACGACTTCCAGGGCTTCCAATAGAAACTGAATTCCAAAGAATCTCGGTGAATTTGCCCTGCATTCATGCATGTGCAGTATATTTTTCTATCCAGATCGGCTATCATTCGAAAACACGCTAATTCAAAATTTCACCTTTATCTTGCATCTGAATTTTAACCATAATTTTTCATTTTTTTGTAACGAAAGAAAATGAAAATTTATCAACATAATTCTAGAGCATTGTTTCTGTGGTTAGGCTTGCTAATTTTAAATTTGCTTTTCTTTTGTATGATGCCAGTAATAAATTTAATGCAAGTACAATACAAAGAAATCGAATCATCCGAATAATCGGCATTATCTATTGTTTTGAAATAAGAGAAATCAGGAGGCGACACTTGATTGCTGGGAACAAAAATCTTACGGCATAGGGTAATCTAATTATCTAAATTATAGTGGGATGCGCTTTTTTAGAAAATGGTGAATTGAGCGAGCAAAAAATAAAAATTCCCCTGTCATTTAGGGCTCAGTTTGAATTTTGATTTGTGTAATGTTCAAGAAAAAATGCAAAGAATTGAACTAGGGAGCTCAGACTCAAATAGACCTCAAATTTTTTTCTATAACTCAAACAAATACGTTTAGAACTTCGAAATGTCTCATTTTATAAAATTTTAATGCTCTTAATACAGCAGTTCTCAAGACCAGTTCCGAAACATTTCATATCTCTCTAATTATTTATCGATACTATTGATAAATTTCTCGTGTGAATCATGACAGATGACTCTTCTGTTGTTCAAAATGAATGCCGATGATCAGTAGACCAATACCGTATGACATTGTTCAAACTACTTGAAAAGAAAAGCTCACTGGCTATACGAAAGTTATGCACGAGTATGTACCCTAACAAACATAGTGCCAAGTTTGGATCCAATATAAGGGCAAAGACCAGCCAACCATATCTACCGAAGCTAAAGAAGCGCCAGGTTTGGTAGTCAATATTAGTACAGGTGATGGCACAGCACTGTGTTTATCGGTGTGCATTCTGAGAAACCTGCGACTACTTCAGGCTTTCAAAACTGCTTTGTCTTGTTTGGAGGCCTCATCTTGTGGTTGAAATCAGCACACACGGGGCAGTTCTCTGTGCATAATAGTCTCTGTTCCTTGCTATGGACGATGGCCTCCATTCCTTGCTTTGCATGATCACTCCACTCCTTGCTGTGGAGGAAGTCTACTACTATTTGCAGTGGATGTCGAATCCTTGTTATTGATGATGACTTTCATATTGCCTTCTGTGGATGACAACTCATACTTTTTGCTGTAGATGATATCTCCCATTGCATGCTGTAGATCATAACCCCTACTTTTTATTTTAAATGATGACTCCTACTTCACGTTGTGAATGATGACCCCTACTTCTTACTGTGGATGATGACCTCTACTACCTACTGTGGATGATGGCCCCTACTACCTACTGTGGATGATGGCCCCTACTCCCTACTGTGGATGATGGCCCGTACTCCATTTTTATAGATATTTATGGTTGTCATCGACCAATGGAATGCGGTCGTATAAATAGTATGTGGCTTTACGTTAGCTTGTGTTTAGTTTAGAACAGAGGCTGCTTCCGAATGTTAAGCCAGTTTGCATTCAAAGAACAGGCCTGAATCCATAAGAACCGTTGCATGCATAGACCCGTAAGTCAGACGTCCACCCTTCTACATGGAGGGTAGTAGAGGTACGGTTTGGCATTGGAAATCCTAGATAAAACAACAGCTTCATAGACTTGTAGTTCTTCGGAGACTTTATGAAATGCAGTGATGACAGTTTTACGTTACGTTGATGGGGTAGTTCTTACTTTTTATTTTATAAGAGGTTATGTTGTCAGACTGGCGAACGCTCCAAAGAATGACACCCCTGATTTTTATTTCAAAGCGCCGTTTATTAACACCGCTTGAGAGCTTGTTGACTACATTCAACTCAGGAGGGCTTGTGAAAATGATGGCATTTTTGGCAATGTAGTACGTAGATTTTGCAGTACGTATATTTTGAAGGTGCACGTCTTCCTGCTGCAGTAGAGTGACTCATTAAGTTAGAAGTTGTAAATATGGTGACGACTTCCGGTCAAAGAGCAATTTCGTGTGTACTTTTTTTTTCAGCGGGAAGGGAACTTTTCTTCTTATTCAATAAATTGCCGGCTGCTAGAAAATTCGAGAACGTAGAGAAGAATTTAGTTTTTTTTTACTTTTTTGCATGCATGAGACATTCCATGAGCAGGCACATCGCCGAGATGTCGGATCGTCGCCCTGGCCTTCACGAGCATATAGGCACTCAACTGTCACTGGGTCAGCAGGTCAAAATATTCCGGCATAGCGAAAGAACAATTTACAATGTTACCTATATATATGTACTATGCATTCATCTGTATATTGTGCTGCGTAATGCGCATACATATCTTAGATAAAATAGTTTTCTGCTAAGCGGTTTAGTTTTGTCTGGACAAGAACCAGCTTTGCAGCGGAATAAACAGCAGAAGGGATGTTTCGTATTCTGATACCATATTAGCGCTAACAAAATTATAACGTCCACATTCAATACGTCGTTGGGTCTAGGGAAAATTTGCAGTAACGTTTCTTCTTCTAGCTAATTAGACTTATAGTAATTTTGAATTTGCGTTCTGGAAAATTAAATATCAAATCTAGTGTCGATAAAAAGCACCTGGCGTTTTTTCAGCCCCTTGAAGAGTAGTAAAATACTTTCACAGCCCTGTTATAAAATTACAATAGATAGCTGTTCCCGTTCTTTTTCTGATGAGTATTTTCAGAGGAAAATTTCATTCCCTACTCTTCATGTGTGTTAATGTTGGGTAACTGTTAACAGCAATTGAGTTCTGCTTATAACATTATAGAAAATGTTGCACATTCCATGTATTTTCTATTGACGTACATTGGTGCCAGTTGCTCATGAAAACGAATTGCTAATATACAGAGAGGTCAAGAGAAACACACTCATTGTTTGTACATCTATAATTTCGAACCAAAAGATTCGAGCATGAGCGCAAATTGCCAGCAATCGCCACTTATCCACGGCTAATTTAATATTTACACTACACTTCTACATGTATGCGATTAATAAGCATCAGTTTTTTGCCTCGAAATTATCGAATTGCAACCAGTGAGTATATTTTTTGGACACCTCTGTACATGGAGTTGGATAACATTCGCATGGGCAGCTTAACTGAATACTGCATTTTGAGTCACCGTGCAGAGGAGAAGAGATTTTTCAGGATCTTAAGTCACAATCAGAATTTTGTGCACTAAAGCCCCGTTAAGATTAAATTAGGCTTCACGCATCGCTGTGTATTTTATGCCATGTATCTTATGTACTAGATTGTACGAATATTCATCTTCAACTCGGTTGACGGCGCCTCACTTGATACCTGAGGGATTTTTCAATTGCTGCATTACATTAGGTTCAAATTAAGAGACGATTCTTTTGAGTAACAACTCAGCGATTTAGTTAGGAAGCACGTTACGATTTTCTTATGCAGTAAGGTTCTATCGAGTTGCAATGAAATTGCCAATTGCGTATATAACCTCAAATGAGCAGTGGTTTCCCGGGATACTTCGGCCGTAATCATAGCAGCATTTTTTCGTTATGGTCGCCAGAAAGGCAGTCGGGACGGCCAAAGCTTCAGGCATGCCCTTCACGGAGGTAACTTCCACTAATGTTCAAGTTTTTTACTTTTAATTAGGAAAAGCATGTTAAATTGTAATACACGCATATATGAGAGAGAAATGTTCTCTTGAAAATTACAAAATGCTACGTGCAAAAGCGCAATCAGGAATACATATTAAGTAAAAGTTCATCTAAAGATGAGTTTTGAGGTACCTGAAGCACGAAAGGATTTTCATACCGAAATACTGGGAAAGTATAGAATTTAAAAGAAGATATGAATATTCAAGCACATCGTATACAACCAGCGGCAGCCTTCTGGGCATCGGCTACCTGCAATAAATTGGACGAGCTTCGAATGAAATGGAAAATTAAATGCTAATTTACCACTAAATACAGCCGAAACTTGAAGAATGCTCAGGAAGGGGGACCATAAATTTTAGTTTTGCACGGATTAGAAGGTAGTACTCTAATAATGAAAAAAACTCTTCAGCTCTCCTGGGTGTCATGCGCGGAATCAAGTCGGCTCTTACGCCACCGCAACGTATTTTCCTTCAAATGAAAAAGAACAAGAAGGTGTTTAATATTAAAAAAATAACTGATTCATGTTCTTTCATTGTCGTGACTGGGTTGGATTTTCATCATTTTCGAATTTTTTTGGTCACTGTGGTGCTAATGCATGTTTATAATTTCTAGGACCTCGACTGCGGTAACTTGACCATCTTCTTTAGTACACACTAACTCGTGTGTAAAGATTAGGAACGCGCTAACTCTCCCAAAAGCACTCAATTCCAAAATTTCCAAAAAGAAGTAAGCCCTTTTTAAGGAAATTAGAACAATTTTCCAAAAAAATGTAAGCTCGTTTTCAAGGAAATTAGAACCTTTTAACACTTTAATTATTTGAGGATGATTGGCTGCAAATAACTGTGTATTCATATTTATATTTATTTATGGTTCAAATAAACATTTAATTTCGTTCTTTTCCGATATTAATGAAGGTTAGAGAGGGTGCCGGAAGGAGATCGTTTCTCCCGTGCTGCTGAGGCGAAAAATCCAAGAGACCTCCAGCGATAATACGTTGTTTCGGTGCTAAGTCAGGCAGGCATGATGAGTGATAGAGCGTATCTTGCAAAAATACGGTGCATAACAAGCCCATCTCACAGCATCCATCACTGCAATTAGTGTTAATGGGAGATCATCACATCGCAGCTCATGCCGCCCAGATCGTACATCTGCCAGGCCCGTCAGCACTTCTGCAAAAAATAGTCGACTGGAAAGAGAAGCTCCCATTTAATTGAGATCTAATTTCAACGTGCACATCAGCACCGATATCTTCGAGTTTTGTTACACATTCTTGGATGTTTCATCCTGGAGTTGATGGCATAATGGAAGTTGTTTGAAGCTCGGAACTTAACAATTAAATGATTTAATGAACAGAGATTTCATTTACAGGACGATTTACCTGGTAATATTAGTCATTTCTAAGATATTGTAAAGTCTAGAGGAAGTACATGAGAGTTTATGAAAAATTATGTTGATATCATTATTAACAACTCAATACCATAAAGTATCAGATCTTCGTTACCGAGTATTATGAACATTCAATTTAAAGTTTTCTTGTGAGCAACAACTTGTTTTTGAACTCGAAGAAAGTTACTGAAGACACAATTTTTCTATTCTGAAATATTTATATTAGAGTTAAATTTATAATCCATTCGAAGCATGTACTCGACAACCTTCCAGAAACATTATTTTGGTTGTTGATAGTCATTCTTTTCCATACAAGTTTTCAGCTGTGCGCAGTGTTCGCTTACTGCTAGGTGCTCCTTTTATCAAGTCGGTCACCAGAGTTTGTGGAAGTGGAACCCGAAATCTGGAACTGAGCGAGTCCTGCAACATCTTTGGTTGGATGACGACACGCACGAGCATCACGCCAACAGACAAGCCACTGCAGCTCCAAAGCGTGAACGTAGACTTAGACGCATAGTGGGTGAAAGTCCTCAAACGGTAGCCTCTGCAGTAGAGCGAGGGATATGAATCACTTTGTTTTACTTCTGTACTTCAGTGTTGTATGGATGGGCAACTAAAATTTCTTTGTATTTTTACCTAAGTTAAATTGGAATTTTTGTTTTTATTTCCGGTGTGTAGCAGATTTAAGGGAGTAGTATTTTACTCTTCGAATGTGTGAAGAGCGCCAAAGTTCTACCGCTTTGGAGATACAGGCGTTGATTACCGTGTCGCGCTAGTGCGCGTTTTGCGACCATGTCGTTTAGAAGGCATGTGAACACGACTTAGTTGGGCACAAGCGCCTGCCATTAGCTCTCATTAACTTTGTTTTATAAATCTTTCCATGGAAGGGAAATCTATTTTTGTTAACCCCATTGATTCTTCAATGAGACATCAATATTAATTGCGCGAACTGCTTTTATTTACTAGTATTTAAGGATACCAGAACATGTGAAATAAATTGTTAATAAATATTGACACGGATTTTTCAAAGCAAAATTTGTTTATGCCATGCATCAGACCCGTCCACTAAATTGACAAATAGAAAAAATATAATGAGAAAATTACTAAGTTTTGTGTGCTGAATTTAGTTTGTCATTTATTTTAAGTATAATAGCACTTTACGGCTTAAATTTATCACAAAAGTTTCTAGATTACGTAAAATATCATTCATCTAAAAGTAAAATAGGCGTCTAACTTTACCCCTTCCAATCGACTTAGATCATTTCAGCACCAGTAAATTCCTAACCGAATGATATGCTTTTTAGATTTTAAACTACGATACAAACTTGCATTCAACTGTTTTGTAAAACGTAAAACTTGTTTATGATATCAGTATCAACGCATAACGATATAAAAGATTTAGTGCGTATTTCAAAAGAAAATCTTTCCGATCGTTTCTGAAAATAAATTTCAACGGGAGAACAACTTTTCAGATCAAATTCAAGTTTGCTTACCTCAACAGAACCTCATCTAAGTCAGACCGCTGACGCTCTGCTAGAGCTGGTGGATGACCGATGGTGAGCGTAATGAGCTGTAATTTTCAGCTCGACATGAGTGAAATGAGCACAATGCAGTGACTTGACTCGCTGTCTTTGATGGTCTGTAAATGAACTGAGATGAGAGCATTACGCGAGATGCCCAGCGTTTGTCGGGGTTGCCTTTGTGATCGATGGAACCAGAAGAGATTCTTATGGAGCTCACCTACGCTTCTCGTGCGACTCATCAAACCAGGAGGGACCTTATGTTGTGTACCTGTACTGCTCCTGCAATCAAAGGAGTTAGTAAGGGCCTTTGTTGTATGTACCTGTGCTAGTCCCGTGATAGATGGAACCAGTACGGGCCTCAATTGTATGTACCTGTGCTGGTTCCATGATCGATGGAACAAGTAAGGACTGTTGTTTTGTGTACCTGTGCATGACTCGTGATCGATGGAAGCAGTGAGGATGTTTGACGCACAAGACTGGTACCGTGTCAGTGATCGCAATAACCAATTTTAATATCGCTGTAGTGTAGTATTCTTGGTACTGGTTTAGTGATCGTTGTTGCATGGAAGAACCTTGGACGAAGTACCTTCAAGAATGAGGAGAAAAAATTTAAGTTTAATTTTCCTTCAAGTTTGATTAATTTATATAATCTTAAACGAATTATGAGACCATTGCTACCTAGGCAAGTATACCGCTAGTGCCATCGTTTTTACGTAGAATTGCGTAGCTTACATTGGAACATTCCTCGTCTAGGTGAAGTTTCGTTGTCAATGAATGATTTTTAAGACGCTATGTAGTTGCAAGACACAACCGCGCGAGTATGGGCCTTAAGTTTATAAAAATCAAGATAATTATTCCTTTAATTTCCACCTCGGACTCTCATTTTCTTGTATTTTTTAGTTGAACATTTGCGATTTTTGTAATGTAGAGAGGGCTCTGAAATACGTGTTCCAGTTACGTTTGATATTTATGTGTGAAATTAGTCTGTAGAACTATAACAGAGAATACCAGTAGGTCCCTTATCACACTTCCGAAAATAATATTTTCAAATTGGATCAAATTCCAGAAATGAATTAGATCATGTAATTTTCAAAAATTACCACTGAGCCTGAAAGTAAATATTGTAATTTTATTTAATTTTTTACTTCATTACGAGTACACCTAATGCGTAATTTTTATATATTTTTTCATTCATTACGAGTACACATAATACGTAACTTTGACGCTAAAGTTCATCTGTTTTCTTCTGATATCCATGCAGAGACCTGAAAAACTTCTGATATCCATGCAGAGATCTCAAAAACGTCTGATATCCATGCAGAGGCCTGAAAAACGTCTGATATCCATGCAGAGACCTGAAAAACTTCTGATATCCTTGCAGAGGCCTGAAAAACTTGAAAACTGGTATCTCAGGTCTGGATAGTCTTAATCTGAATTCCTCTTTCACAAACAGATTACTTTGACGAAATTCGCGCTTGACCTACATTAAATACGACAGTATCTTGCAGACTACTCAACCGCTTTTATAATTTTAGGTAATAATGATGATATTCAGACTGTTTCATAATGAATATTATAAATGCCTTAGATAGAACAGAATATGGGTCGGAGTAATGCATTTCGTTGAACGCTCATTGATACATAAATTGCTACATACACTACGTTTCAAATGCCTAAAAATACTTCTGGCCTTGACGAGTAGGCTCACACAGTACCTGTACAGAGTATGTTTACTCAATAATTCTTATTTTACTAAAATACCCAGAGCACTCCCGTTAACGCAACATGTGCTGTTATTGTGCTATTCCGTTAGGCGTTCTCTGTTACTGAGGCTGTTAACTCCATTGTTCCCGATAACAGCTCGTCTCGCGTAGCTAACACGTCTACTGTACGTCTACGGTTTCTCTTCACGGTCACTAGGGCAATTACTTTTGTTGTTCCAATGACAGTATCCGCTACGTATGTAACAAGTATGTCTTCAAATTCTCCGTTGCTGAAGTCGGAGCTCCTCTACGAACAGTCAAAGTGCTTTAGAAACACAACATGTGTGGCGTAGCTATCACATCTGCCTCCAAGTTCTCAGTTACGAAGTAGCAGCCTCAGCTCCTCTACAAACAGTCGAAGTGCTGTCAGGCTCACATATGTGGCGGAACTAACGCGTCTACCTGCAGTTTCAAGGGTCCTGCACCCAACGCTGGAGAGGCCAAGAAGGGCAGTGGACGGCGGTTGGACAGCATCACTAATCATGAGCTGTAAATTGCTTGAAGCTAAAATGACTTGACACGAAACCTTCACATACTCATTACCGGCCTACCTGCGAACGGCTGTCAGAAAAAGTCTAATTACTCTTGCCCAAAATAATTCCCTTGATAAATTCTAACTCTTTGTCGCTTTCTAGGGAGAAAATAATGACCTACGGATATTGGTTGCCATCGTAGTTGTGATACCGGACGCGCAAGTTAGATCCTAGGAGTGTATTTCTTCCAAGCTTTCTATTGGATCTTCATTAACTTGATATTTACTTGATGATATTTACAGACTTTGTTACAGCATCTTTCAAACGTACTTTTCGAAGAAAGCACTTCATGTACGTCACACAGTTTCATCGAGTTTTACATCGTATTTTCTGAGCTTCGATGCGAGTGAATTTGCTCATGAAGTTTTTATTTTTCATAAATTGGTTTGAAAACCCATCTCAAATCAATAGATGAATTTACACAAATTGGTAATGAATAAACTATTTTGAAAATGGCTTAATTTATTAAGAAGGCCCCAAAGACTCGCTGGATTTGAATTATTATGCAATTTGTAAAAGAGAACGATGACGATTATAAACTACAAAGCGAACGTTTTTCGTAATGAAAACAGCGTTAGTTCACAGATTCACTATTGTTATAAAGCCCGGTGCATTAATGATATAACTCTTGTACACGAGTTACACATTGAACTTTTTTTGTGAGATCAAACAGCGCTAGTTAACCGACTCTTAAATTCCCTTTCTTGAGAAACCGAGTGACGACGAAGAAAAAGTTCGTGAAAACAAGGAGCGAACATCCGCTCTGGCGTCGCCGTGACTGCCACTTCAGGCCGAACATTTTTTGTGCCCCTGCGTGCCATTCACGGCTTTTCTATCGACTTAATTGCCTCTAAAACAGTCTACAACTTGAGGGAAGTGTCCACGAAATGGTGCCTTCGAGTCCCAAGACCGTGAGTTGTCACCCGCGTGAACGTAATGAAGAAATTCACAGGCGGCTTCAAAACATGCGCGTTTGTTATGAATTGTGCGATGCAGCGATGCTGTTTAAAAGGAAAGTGAAAGAACGATAAATTTTTATCTGTTTTATTTTTTTTACTGTTGTTTCCGAAGTATGGATTATTAAATAATTTAAAAATGTCCTCACTTTTGCTCAGATTTGCTACAAACTCTGCAGAATTTTAAACCATTCATTCACACTTAATCTTTCTTATGCAAATGAATTACTACTATAAAATCTCATCCTTCAAACATTGGCTCAACATGCGTCTAATACGTTTTTGCCGCAGTAACGGTTTCCTATTATTTCCACATGCTAAAAAAACTTGGTTGAAGGACAGGTTAGATTGTAGCTAATGATATACTTCTTTCGTATTCCGGCATTTACGGTAGTAGGTTTCAAAACTTACGATCATGTATACAATTTCCAAATTGAAAAACTCCTTGATGGCGCGCTTTAGCTGTGTTGTATCCTTCTCACGAGTTTCCATTAAAAATAAACGAAAACATCGACCGCCAGCTATGGACATTGACTTAGAAATTTTGCTCGCGAGTTGAATGCGTTTCGAAGTGAAGGAAAGCGACGTTGAGTTCTAACTTTAACCTGCACTTCTTAACGAATGGAGCTCATGAATTCAATAAGAAACAGAACACTTCGAAACCGCCACGCCAGACTGCCTCCAATTAATGTGACGTTGCAGCCAGTAACGTCGGATTAATCAGAAGTCTTTGTTGTGCGTGCCACTGAATGACCCTTTTATCTTTTACCGATCTTATCGCTTTTTTCTCTGGCGACACGAAAATTTTCTGAGAATGATGATTTAGCACTTTGAGGAACTCCAATTACGGAGGATTATTTTAAGAGTTAGTAATGATGTTGCTCTCGTAGTAGCTTTGACTCCACTAATTTTAAATTTTAATTTAAAGTTTAATTGTGTTCCATGTAGAGTGCTAAATTATGACACTGCTTTATTCGCACATTTATAAGGAAACTAAAAGCAAAGATTACGCTTAGTAATCTAATCATCACATACCAGAAAACGTTTTCTAGTATATGATGATTAGATTACTAGTATATGATGATTAGATTACTAGTATATGATGATTAGTATAAGTATATGATGATTATGATGATTAGATTACTAGTATACTAGTATAACGTTTTCTAGTATATGATGATTAGATTACTAAGCGTCATCTTTGCTTTTAGTTTCCTTATGTAGAGTGCTGTGCTACTGATTAACTGAGTTATGACAAAGTTTGTACACAAACACCGAACAGCAGGCATATAGAATGGTTGAAAAGTTCGTTACATTTTATGTTAATTCGAAAAGTCCTTTTTTAGTTAGCTTCTTAGCTATCAGTTTATTATTGGAAACAATATTCCATAGAAATAATTTCAGACGTAATATTATATTTTCGATGAAACTCTGCCTAAAAACGATTATGCCTCTCCAGAAAAACTAACTCAAACTAACCCAATGAGTCACAAAATAGCCTTGAATCAAACGAAAGAGAGCTAAAATATCGCGAAAAATTATTTTACCTTATTTAAGGCGGATTCAAGGCTATTTTGTAACTCATTAGGTGTCCAAGCACCTACCACTTCCGTTCTCCTCAACAATGGTCGGTGGTTTGAAGTTGCCTCTTAGGTTGGCTTCATTCTGAACACCGCGGGCGCTGTGCGGGAGCGTCTGACGGACTTTTTGTGCACTAATGAACCGTGTCTGAAAGGAAGGGTTCCCTAAGATCCCTAGAAACACATAAGAAATACAAACTCAATGTATTTGAAAGTATTGAGTGCAAAGCTGACTAACGAGATCTTTCTTAAGAAACGAATTAGGGAACGACTTAGAGGAGAAATGTTACGATAGTTTTAAATGGAGAAAAAACGAAACCAAAAGCTGACAAAACAAAAGAACTTTGTACAGTACGTTATATATTCAAATGTCAAAGACATTATTTGTGGAAGTTTTCCCAGGAATTGTTAGGATGATTAGATTGCGAGTTTTAAATTATTAATTCAGATTTCATGTCACTCATATGGTCAACCAGCGTGACCGGAACTATTTAAAGCCCGTACTCGTGAGACCTCTAATGAGGACACGTAAATTAGGGAAAATATGAGTATAAAATTATGCCTGCCTAATACCACTCTTAAGTTGGAGTTAATTAATTCAGGAATATTACAAACTCACACGAACTGCGTAGAATCTTTCACCAATCTAAATGAAGGAGTTCACATCCGTGCTTTGTAACTGAGATCCCATAGCAATAAAATCCTATGGAAAAAAGCGGTTCTAATCCATTTTTGAAAGTGCAGTTAGCAAAGCAAAACTGACCTAGTGGAATGGTGGATAGCTATTCCAAACTATTAAGTTTCATCTACCAAAACTAAATTTAGTTCTATATGGAAGCTACTCAGATCTTGCCTGAGGCTGTTGACGCTTCCGTAGGTTCGAATGCTACTCTGAACGCAGGTGAATCCTTTGATGAAAAAACTGTGTCTCTTACAGTACAGGCTTCACATCAATCAGTACCTCGCATCCTCGATCTTTCACATAAATGTTCGCGTATATTCAATATACTGTACATTGAGTGGTGTTATAGGGGACTGTAAATGTATGTTGTGTGTCAACCAAAATCTGCAATTCTGCGTGACACGCTTCTTTATAAATAAATTCGGCGCCGTAAAAGAGAATAATCACAAACAATGATTTGAAAGAAGCTACCCAACGATGTTTTAATACGAATAAGTTTTCATGATATGGTCAGCCTTACATAATTCACAAAGCAATTGTGTCTATTACCGTATTAATCTCTACAAAAACTTATAAAAGATTCACCGTTTGAAATTCCGAATGTGTTAAAAAGTGACATTAAAACCAATAAAGGAAAATTTTCAGATAATTTTGAACATGTGTAAGAATTCCGAATAACTGAAGTAACTGAAGTGCGGGTTCACCATGTGAGATAACTGTTAGTGCAACCAGTGAAAAATTAAGCTAAAAAGGCATCGTTAACATAGGTTTGACGACTAAGTAACCCAAAAACTTCTGTAAAAAGTGCAATTATTGATGGGAAATGCATCTCGGACTGTTAATGCAAACTGAATTTTCCATCTGAGAACTCTCATAACCAGAGAAATTTAATAGAGTGAAAAGTACACGTTAATTTTAAGTGAAGAAACCCATCAATGTTAATTAAAAATGGCTCAAACTAAACTCGCGTAATCTTGAATTTTTCATCGTCGTTAATATGAATCTACACATTTTTTTCAAAATATCTCGATATTTTCTTGGTATTGAACTTTGAAGAAAATTTGTTCCGAGCTTAATTCGGTTTTCTTTATAAATACAGAATTCCGAAATTATTGACTAAAGCTGTTTCTCGATTGATCAGCTCAACTATAACTAACATATGATGACGCGCCTTGACATTCCAACGCCAGATGCCACCATGACAGGGCATGATCATTAGCCACACTGTACAATATATGTAAGCAATGATAATTACGTGACCGTTTGGGATTTTCGGGTTGTTGAGTTCAAGTGCATAATTGTTGCATAATACTTTTGAAAGCAGAGTTGGGATATGCATGGCATAGGAATATTACTTGAGTATGGAATACTATTGAGATCGGATTTGCGATACGCATGGTGTACGACTGCGAATCACCCCTTCGTAGACTCAGTATCATTGCTACGGTTCGTGCCGAAAAATAAATTAGAATTTTTAAAAATTTAGTTTAGAATGAAGGAATGAGGTCCCACCTCTATAGGACGTCAATAAAAATAAACATGCTTCAATAGACTGTTCCCTCTCTTTTTTACGCCTGTAATTTGGTTAAACAATCTTATGTAACATTTCAATATCAAGATTAGCTTCACGACAACGATTTTATATGGGCATTCTATCATAACTTCCTCTAATTCGTTCTCAAATCGCTTATTGTTTTTACACCACACCTTCACTATTGAGCAACTCATCCAAAATCTATACTCAGACCTCTCCCTGCCAAATGTGTGAACATGTACAGGGTTAGGGGCCATTTGGCGAGCGGAGGGTTGCAATAATTCAGAGACGGCAGCGTGGTTAGTTAGTTCTCCTCACGCACATCGCACCCAACCGCGGGCCGACAGCCTCGAGCCACAAAGCTGACACAGTAATTTAGCTAGGCAACTAGGCAAGACCATGAACATATAAAAAGCTGGTTCATCTATTGATCTGTAGATAGGCACTAACGTGTCGTCTAATCTTGTTAGATCAGTTCGAGTCACGCTTTTCAGAGAATAGCTCTCCTTGCACCAGAAACATTCGCCATGGACAGGAGCTGAGGACAGTATTGTGAAGTGTGTATTTTGTTTTATTTTAGGCAAAGAGATCTGTACTCCGATTTATGGGTAATCTGTCGTTTTGGCGCTCACCAAACGAGGAATTACTTCTTAAACTGTTTAAGCCCAATTTAAATTTTCTTTTACAAGAGCTGAACCAAATTTAAATCTGTAGAGCTATAAAAGGGCGTGAACGCCAAACAACTTATTTAATTTTAGTGTCAAATTTCATTTTTTTTCCCTAACCATCAAACTCCTGTTGTATGAGCATGGAATCGAAATGCATCTCAAGCTAGTCCTGAAATGCATAAAAAGCTTATGTAGGTAATCAATTTCGAATGATTTATGAGTGCGAAGAACTTTCAGAGAACTGATCGCTTTCTGGAATAAAAATCATTTCCCAATCAGCTGACGGGTTTCTACTTGATGTTGTGCAGAGCTGAAGCACTGGCTGTGCTCTGTGATCTGTCAGATTTGGCGTCTCAGCGCAGACAATTGTCCTCAGATCCTTCGAACGTCATTAGATTTAAACATGTCACCTAAAAGAGTGAACCCAAATTTTAAACTCATCAGAAACCTTTGTTTATAAGAGGAGAAAGAAAGCACCAGCATTGACGATGTTACCCAAGAAAAGACGAAAGGAGTGGACGCGGGATAAAGTGCAGCGGAATAACGAAGTTTCGTCAAAAGTAATTTTTTCAGACGAAAAAGTTTAATTTGGATAGGCTTGACTTTTCTCTGTTCTACTGGCACGATTTAAGGAAGGAGGAACAAGTCTTCAGCAAACCGCTTTTTGGAGGAGTATCTCTGATGATTTGGGGAACATTTGCCGTCAAAGGTAAGGCGAGCTTTGATAAAAATGTAAGGAAGTCAGAGCACATGGGAGTATACAGAGTGGGTCTCAAACAAGTGTCGAGATCTCCAAATGCTTATTACTCAGAATGTATTAATCATAGAGACATTAGTTTGGTTTCATTTTAAACATTAATTAGTCTTCTATTACCAGTTCAAATATGGGTTGGTTCACAGCAGGGGTTCGGGCGCAGGTACACAAAAAGTAATTGTGATTTTTTTGCTCATTGTGCGAGTGGGCAGTTCAAGGGTCAGCACTGAGTCTATTTGCTATAATACCATTGAACATCCAAAACTGGAGTAACATAAGTATTGCTGATTTTAAAAGGAATTTTTACCAGTAGTGATACTAAAACTATTTTTTTCAAGCCCATATTTACGTTTCCAATGCAACCCGTTGCTACCGTTCTTTTCAATACATATTTGACATCGGAGTCTTACTTCTCACTTTAATTTGGAATTATTTCTGAGTTATTTTTATGTACGTTTACATCCAGGGTGATTCGGTCACGTAAATCGTGCGAGTCAATTGAAGTTTTTTATTGACTTTATTTTCCCATCAAAAAAAGAAGAATAAAGAATCGCACAGAGTCAGATCAGGACTGCACGGAGGCCACTCCATCCCATGCCCAGCTCCTATGACGCGGTCCCCAAAACCTTCGCTCAGGCGGTCCCGTGAGCAAATTGTTGTGGGACAGGGAGCTCAGTTTTGCATCTTCACACTTTCTGACCAGAGAGTTTGAACAGAGAAACAAATCAAAACCAGAAATAATTGGTTATTTAAATTAAATAATAGGGGTTTTCTCGCACAATGAGCGACAAAATCACAGTTTCTTTCTGTTTAACTGTACCTTACATATTCCATTAGAAAATCATTTTTACATTTCAAAAATTTATAAATTAATGTTGAAAATAAGATCGACCTGATGCCTTTACCAAGAATACTTACAGAGTAATAGGATATTTGAAAATCTTGACACTTTTTGTGACTGACCCTGAATAAACATTTTAGATAGAAGTCTTCTCCCCATTCTCAGTCAATCATAATCAGAATAACGCTGTGTTCCAGCAAGATAACACCAGTCGGGTGTTCTATCGTTATTTTTACCACTTTAGGTGCGAGTCGTAGATATTTAGTATAGATCACGCACGACTTGCCATGCCTTCTAAGTCTTAAGAGTTGAAGTATTGGCAATCTGAAAAGCTACTCTCGTGTATACTTCCAAGTACGTTGAGTTGTTATTGTTCGATGCGGATTCAAAGTGTCTTAAGGTTGAAACCAGTGCAAATAAAACTGAAGATAGCGAAGATCAAGTAAACGAATGTTTTCGACCTGAATAATAAGTACTTCAGATTCTATTTGAGAACCTTGAGGATTAAGACGATAGACGAATGATTGTCTGAAATAAATCATGAATATTTAAATTTACTAAGAAACATAGCCACTAATGATGCCTGAGGCTGTCAGTCGACTGAAAGTTCCTCAAAAGCCGGTCGGAAGTAGGAGGCTTGTACCAACATCAGATACCGTCCACTATTTCTCATCTCAGGACAGCTGGGGCGTAAAGTAAGCATTGGAGTGTGGTCGGTCCTCATTAGTATTCATAGAAGGGACCTCGCTCTAAACATTATAGCTCAGTTCCATTAAAGAATAGATGCAACGGGCACTGATGTCTTGTTCCGTAAAATACTTGGAGATATTCCGTTTCAAGTATTACTTTCCGGCCTTAGTGAGACTGAATGGGGCCCATTTTTAAAGAACTTCGTGTTAACATGTTCAGTCGTCCGTAAATACAGGCAGCCTAACCCAGCAATTTTGAAAGTAAGAGCGAGCAATTAAATTTTTGCCGGCATTTAATTCATTAAGAGTAATTGGAAGGTAATTGAAGCAAAATTCGAAAAAAATTGCAGCATCAAATGGATTGAATGTGAATATTTTTGAAATTGTGCCAGCTTCCATTTTGTGTATTTCACATAAGTTCGTTTAATAGATGGGATCATTTTTTATTTCAATTCGGTTCATGCTGTCTGAAATTACAACGAATGAAACACACGAAAATTCTGAAGCTGAACCCTTATGTGACATGGCACCATGAACCTTTAACCATTTGTATACCTGGGTTGCGTGTGACGAATTGCGGGCTCACTTCTATTCCCAGGTAACTATTTATTCGGACCCAACAATTTTCAAGGTAAATTTGTTGGAAATTTTTCTTAATTTCAAATGATGGAAAGCATTCTTTTTAGAGGTTTGTGTTTTACAACGTGAATTTTTTTTTATTTAGCTTATCTTATTATTTGCAACATGTTTTCCAAATTGAAAATACTGAGAACTCTCCTGGACTTAGCTTAAAATAAATTTAAACACCGTCATTTGATGAGACGAAGACTTGTAGAGGGACTGATTTCTGTACATAAGCATTTACCAGCCTGTTTCCCCACCAAAATGCCTTTAACATTACTGAGAGCCGAGCGTGAGAATCGCGGCCTCCTGGGGATGATGTGAAGTCAAGCGATTTTTCAAATCAGGTGCGCCTGTGAATATCACGAGTTTCCCATGGGTCTACTCCCCAATGGAAATTTCATTCTCACAATGGGGCGTCAAGGCAACCTTTCCGTTCAACAATGCTGCGCGTCAGGTCCCAGACGTGACTTCTTCCTGCTTGAGTTGCATGAACATTAATTGGCAAATTGACGACTTCCGAAACCATCCTAGAGAACTGACTCAGGCAGCGTCGCATTCACCTCGGCGATTCGAGGGCGTTCCGATTTGACTTGACTTTTTGCTCGAACAATCTAGGCAAGATCACAGTAGCAGCGGCAGCCTGCCGCCTACTCAACCATGGAATGTGATCAAAAGAAGGACAAAGATTCTTGTCATTTGCTTTGTCAGCACAAGTAACGCTTGCAAACTCGAAATGCTAGAAAGAACTAGGCTCAGTTATTTCCATGAATCGGCGGCTTATTGCTGCACTGAACATTTACTACGGAATGAAATTTCAGTGCTGCAATGCAAATATATATATCAGCACTCAAATTTTGAACAGGTACATTTTTCATACTCGAAACAACGCAAAAATGATTGAATTTTGAAAATTCTACCAAAGTGAGGAAAGATATTTGTTTAATTTTATTCATGAAGGATATAGTATTATGATTATTCCCATAATCTTCGTCTATTTCCAGTCATTTTCATCATCCGTCATCAATGTTCATCTCTCTATGTCAACCATGAAAACTAAAGAAGTAATAAAGTTTCACAGCGTGAATCTTTGTACTGTCAATACTGTCAATCTTTGTACTGTTTAATAGAGAAGAGATTTTTAATAAATCCCATTTCTCACGATTTGATGTAGAATATTACATGCAAACCTAATTTGCAGCAATTAATGTACAGGGTGTCCCAGAAGTTACTGACCCTTTTAATTTGGATACAACATTTCAATAGGAAGCCTTACAATTTGGCATCCTATTTGCTCATCATTCAAGGGTCAGTTACTTCTGGGACACCCTGTACAAGGACGCATTGAATTTTAATCGACTCACTTCATTTCGTTTCGATGAATTTTCAAATGTTTGGTATAAATAGAGCCCTAAGTGTGACAGATTTATCGCTGGGTGCAGCTACTTGTAACGACACAACCCGAGCTGAAACCCGCCTTTGTGTAGAAAAAACACCTCAGAGTTCAATTGTAACGGCAACCACACCGCAGTGCTCAGGTTACGGGCTAATTTTTGGCAAATAGATCGTCGAGTTTCCATGATTACCTTCACTCTCACCGTGATTGGCGCTACCAACGTTCGTGCCCCGTTATGTAGCAGACGTGCATTGCTGCGGAGCATTGGGGTCAATTGCGCTAAAAAGCTATGGAAAATTGTATTATTAGCGCTTCATCGCAGGAAGCTAAGGCTAAAGAACGACAGGCAGTTGAAGGATCGAGTGTTTGGACGCGTTACTTCAACGTACGTAGTCAAGCAGCATCATCTTGTGATTGTGTACACTTGAGAGCTGTTTGTTGTTTAATGCTGGAAGTCTGTGGTATTGGAAACCGTTGCAGGAGACAATAGGCGTATATTTTAAACATTATGTGGTTTAGTTATGTACGTAAAAGAAAAGATGGGATTATTATCGGTAGTTTTTGTGATAAAATGGAAAATCAATTGGTGTACTGATCTTTTTACTTTTATTCTTTTATGAATTCAGTGCAAAGCACAAACAAAAACAAAGAAGGCTTATTACCTAAATGCACATATGGTTAATAAAATTCTTCGGTACATAATTAACTTTTTGAAACAACATATTGCTAAATTTATTAGTACGTTCAAGTCTGTTTGCATTTAAAACTTTTTAATATTGCAAGGCTCCTGAGTAGGACTTTCTCAAATCAGGGATTTCTCACTAAAAGGCTGGAGATTTTTAGAACTTGTATGCAATGCGAATAGAAAAAAAAACAATTAGAATGCATAGTTTTAAGCATCGATTTATTTTGAATCATTTCAGGGAATGTTAGTGAGATTACATGCTGTTCCATTCCTCTCCCAAACGAGTCGATTCAACCTTTCGAGGTTCAGAAAAAGGATCGAGTTTGATGCCAAATGGGCATAGTTTGATGCAAACATTAAAAAAGTAAATGACATTAATTTTCTAGAGATGTTCGTTAGACTTATTATTTTCAGGTTTTTACTGCTCTGTTGCTGCCCAATAGGATTATTTGAACTACATTATTTTTCATTCGTAGTTCTCTCAAATGTCACGCAGCAAAACAAAACAAAACGAATTTAAATCGTCTCCTCGTGCATCCAATCATTGCCTAGCCTTATTTCATGAGTATAGTTGCTGTCTTGGAACGTCAAAACTGTACGATTGAAAATTTTACGAGTGGAGAAGAACTTCAAGAACTTTTCTGTATTCGTTTTTCATTTTATTTTACGATAAAAGATTCCCGTTATATCTTCTCCCTCTCCCATGATTTTGCCAAACTTTTAAATTCTTTCAATGAAAACCTGACATGAAGAATTTGTTCAGGCAGATCGAGCCTTTAAAGCCAACAAGTTTATAACAAACCTGGTCCTTGGTGGAATCCTGGGAAGATTCTTTACTCCTTCTAACACGTCCCATACCTGCAATTGTCTTCCTCTGCCCCTCCTCACCAAACTTTCCGAGCTCCCGCTAAATGATAGCAATCGAGCACCCGTAAAGCGGCTGGTCAGTTCACCGGTGTGGGACAGGAAGCAGAGTTGTGCTCACGGAACTCTAATGTTAGGGTTCGTTTTCGTACTCGGAGACTTGTAAGAAAAGTTTGTGGCTTCCAAACAATAAGCGAGCAGGACACAGAGATCCGATTCAAGACAGAATTTTAAACTAAAGGGTTACGGTATTATAAAACTTTGAATTCCTGAGTTTAACAGGAAGATGAAATAAAGAACCAAGGTGAAGTTGTTTGTAGGATTGCATATATTAAACTCTTTTAAAATCAACAGGGATTGCAAAAAAGTTAATCCGCGAATCGAAATCTTTTGGGTTCATTTTTGTATGTTAGTTTTCTACCTTACGTATTTGCAAACAATCCAATTTTGCAGTCCACCTTTTTGCTCTAGTACACCAGCAGCGCCATCGTTATAACCTCCTCAATAATATAAGGGTATGAATAATACGAAAACGCACCGCTCTCTCTTATGCTTACCTTTAGGCACATGAGAATGTTGTCGGCATCGTGTGATCCGTGGCAGCATTCCGCCGAGCAGATTAGACCAATGTTTCATTGATGCAATATTTCAATATTTACGAAAGGCGAAGAAAAGATTATTCCGAGCAAAGGCGTCAATTTTCAAATGGCTTGCGAATGATGTTATAATTTCATGCACTGC
The DNA here is from genome assembly GCA_014899125.1 of Orchestia grillus. NCBI lineage: Eukaryota > Metazoa > Arthropoda > Malacostraca > Amphipoda > Talitridae > Orchestia > Orchestia grillus. The sequence goes on from VOMN01036603.1 coordinate 33,492, forward strand.
TTTTTTGAGGTAATTTTTTTCCATAAATTGAACATTTTCATTACATACAAGCATTGTGAGTAACCAACATTTTCTGGGAGGTGTTGGAGACCAACATATCAGTGAGTTTAAGCGAATATTTAGGGCTGTAATTTGGTGAAAACTGGCACAAGATATGCAAGGAAAAACTTTCATCACTCGAATATAGAAGCCTTGGTGTTCTTGATTATTTATATTAATTCTGCTGTCTAAGTTTAGAGAGCATGCAAGAAGTTTCTCCCTCCGTCACTTGCCGCAAACAAAATGTGATCTAAGCCTTTCTCATTCTTTGTCCATGAGAATCCGATTTCGTAAAGAAATTGAAACCCTCTGGTTAGTTGTTTAAAAACTGGATTATAAGTTTTTGTGAAAAATTTTATTGAGAGAAACAGAAAACAGTCATAATCCCGCAATAATTGGTCCGACGAACTAAGCCGAGTTGAAATTTCTCTCTCTGCTATGCTCATAAAAAAGGTAAGCAAGCTATTTTCGTTTTTTCTCGGTCGATGATGGGGACGTACTCTCTTGATTTTGATTTAACGGTGCAGTATTAGAGCCAAAATGCAAAACTGAAAGGCTTTTTCTCTGCTCTATTTACTTGACCACAAGCTGACGTCAACTTGGCTTGTTCTGCACCGCAGAATTTGATAGGCATTTAAATTTAATATGGAACAAGATAGACCCTGCCTTGAGTTCAGATCTTGCTGGTGTGGTCCCCCCATAAGATTAGTACGGAGCAGTTAAGAAGTTCTTGAGCCAGTAAAGGCTCCCGCCCAGTTGAGTCAAATGCGGCGTGTCTCCGCTTGGCATTTGTTCCCACCCGCTCAGTTAATTGCTGTAAAGCGGCCGCGCTGGGCCGCTCGAGCGTGACGCAACACCCGCTGTCAGAGTACTTCATACAAAAACGCTCCTCAGTTTTTAACAGCAAGCAACGAAATCTTGAAGAAGAGGGCATTAAATGAAACGAGAGTAGGGATTTGTGTCTGGTGTCATCAGCGTCTACGTGTATGTCGCGGGGTTCATAAATTTAAAATATTTATTGCAATACCTACGGTTTTATAATAATCAAAATAACATTTAGCGCACTGCGTACAATGTTCCGCTTTATGTAAAAAATTTGAGTTGAATGGCTTGAATATTTTATCACTTTGTGAGACTTAATACGCTAATGCTTGGCTAAATCTAGAGTGATTCTTTTACACCCTTTTATGTTTTTTGAAGGCATTGTCTTAGGTAACTAAAAACGAGAATATGATATATGCACGTACCCTGATAGCCGCTGTATGATACAAATTCATAATGGTACTATGATAAAGTCAGTTTTTCGAATGCATTTTAAAATAATACCAGAAATAATACTTTGTTACTTTTTAATGATACTAGCCATAATAAACACAATTCAAATACACGTGGGAAACATGTACTTACGTTTACAAGCTTCGCTACATAGTCTCGCAGAACAACATTTGCATGTTGTCTCTTTGAACTTACGTCCGGTCGGAGTTTCTCATCAGGCATTCTGTCTGGAATATACATTTAAGCCTCGCGGCATTGATACGTGAATATCTTATTTATAGGCTAGCAGCGAGCCCCACTGTTGAGGTAGTTATGGAAATTCTAGTTGAAGTCAGCCAAGAATTTCTCAGTGATGTACTTAAATAAACAAAACGCCTTTTCTTGAACATGTAATTTGATAAACACGGAGCGAAAATGGTGGCTCCTTGCGAGATGGAATGTGGAGATGTTTAAAGTGGGTAGTAGCTAGATTAGAACTGTTAGAAATTATTTTTTCAGGCATTGTGAGCTTCATCACAATGTATCTCGAGCACAATGTTTTCAAATGTTATATTGAAATACAGTCCGGAATTATTTTGGGTAAGATTGTTTGTCGAACACATTTTGATGAAACGATATTTTTTCATGCCCCTCTTGAAAAACCAACCTCAAGAACGAGTTGTCAAATTCATTCGAAGCTCAGTTACATTTATTTTACTCAGTTACTAACAGTTACACGATTTATTTTCCATGCCCTCGACTCCGTTGTTCTACTTCCAGAGTTAGCAACGAGAATCATGTTGTAAAGAGTTCCCATTACCTAGCACTATGCCGTCAAACGCTCCATTTCAAGATATCACAACTCCTAGAATGCATTAAAAATCTGTATTTTTTGAACTCATTGTATACTGTTAAGAGCTGTGTATCCAGATCATACCACTAACATTACAATGAACCCTGTATTCGAGAGCAGAAGACTTCTACTTTAGATCCCTGTAGCTCGAGTCTGGAGTTCTATCATCGAGAGGCGAATAACAGGAGACGGTCGAATTTCTCCCACGTTATCGTAATGCTCTCCGTGCCTTCCTGTCCTGCGCTCCTTCCTTCCTCGCCAGTTTCTCACACTGGACTGTAGCCGCGGGCTGCTAATTAGGCCGGTGGCAGGGTGCGGTGGGACGATGCCTCCCGCTGCTGGCGGGGTTGTGACCAGCCTTGTTGCATGCGTTCTTTGGGAGCGACGTGCACACATCATGCAGGGTGTGGCAGTCATCTGGTGCATTCGTTTGTTTAATGAAAGATAAAAAAACACATCATGAAAGAAAGTACTTTTATTTTTAAATGAGCAATTCTAGCAACAGCTCGAGAAAAGTGAAGGTGCACAGTACATTGCCAGTGCTAAACGTATCAATAAACTTACAAGTAAGCTGATCAAAACTTGTATTATCCATACAAATTTACGTACATTCCTCAGAACTTTTAAAAGAATGAAATTATAATTTATACAGATTGTTCGAAGAACGAATTGCTCCAAAAAAACTTATTCATGCTGTGAGTCTTTATCAATTTGATAATATGTCACACGCAATTTTTTCGAAGATCGAACTTGGATTTGTGCCACAATTGACAGTGCTTGTTGACTGTGTTGGTTGAAATCGATGCAATTCAAAATTCCACAGGCACTTCCGAGTTACGGCCCTGCGCACATGGAGTGTCTCGTGATCCAGTAACGAACTAGAACAGGTTTACGCGACATTGCCAACAATTCTGCCTGAAATCCTGCCCGGAAAATGGACATAACTTTCTGGTCGGCTCGTGAGTCAATTGTTCCTCGGAACCTAGAGTTAATGAGTTCATTCTTGTCTCATAACCTTATTAGCTGAGACCGCTCATGGATGATAAGGAGCTCGTTAGGCTCTTTGAAAGCATTCCGTCGTCCACGGTCTGCATTAGATGAATAGTATGGTTATCGTATTGAGTTAATATAGTCATGGAAATGTTTCAGAAGTTGTATCACTTAGAAGATAAACTCTAAATGGATATGTTTTTACTTCCGCATCATCTGTAGGTACGACCCATATGTACGTACTAATGACTATGTCGAGTTGACCAGGTTATTCAAGTTGGACTCGGAACAAGTAGCAAAAAGTTAAATCCATAGTTATAATATTATAATTTATTTCTTCAAAATGTGCCTTTTTGACGTCTCTAAAGTTACACTAACTCACGGCCTGTTTTGGAGTGTTATAGGCTTTTTCCCCAAATGTCCATCAATCCCCTACCTCCTTCATAAGTAAAGATGGAATTATGATAATTGATTTACTTCATTCGACAATACAATAATATGGTTTAGAAATGCTCGCATGCTAGAGCTAACCTACAATGTATGTTCTTATGACGCAAGACCACAAAGAATTATTGCCTATTCAGCAGTCCTGTTTTTTCGAGGCTGGAATTTAGGAAACACTAAGGCTTTTGAGGAACGAAACCTAAGAATTTAATTCTCAAGTAGTTATTTTATTATGTATAGGGTATTCAGACATACAGCTTCATCCGTAAGTCGTTAAGCTTTAGCTAGTGTGAACTTCACGCCTGGACTGCACCAGAAAGTTTTAAATCTCCGTTTTAACGCACTAGATGTGTAAGAGTAGGTTAGCATTCAATAAAAAAATGAATTCAACACTTTTTTCCGCGCTACTACTGGATGTAAAAGCAGAAATACTTCGATTTATACTGAAAGTATCTGCCGAAATCATTGTTTTTCTCTCGCTGCAAGTCTGTGTCTAAAGTGATACATCGGAAACTCGTTTGTAGCTCTGAAGGCAGACTTATTGAATTTTAGTGTTTGCGATTCTGCCGCATCTTTTAGCGTAGCGGTCAAGTCGGACTAAACTGTACCTTCCTTCTGGACACAAACCATGAAATAATTTGTGAAGTATATAAAGTGTAAAATTTATTACGTACATCGTGTTTGTATCTGATGTTATATATACTTGATAATGTAAGCGAAGCAAAAACTAAATAATACTCTATGACCAAAATTAATGAGAAGAAAAGCTCATGCTAATTTAATTAAAATAGCAATGGAAAGCCTTCAGCTATTTTTATCATGTACGCAACCATGGAATTTAGAAGTATTTTTTAAAAATTCAAGAGTTATTACTCTAAACACTGTAGTCAGAGGTAGGAAATACCTTATCTTTTTTGTCAAACGCAAACCCCAAATGAGGCCTCTCAGTACAGCTCATTTTATCACAAAACCAACTTACCTGCTGGAATTCTCAACAAATTGGCCCAGATTCACTGGATTGCTCGCCCAATTCTCATATACAACTCCACATGCGGGCGGTCAGACTCGTTTCACTCGCGATTAACGACGCCGAGCTGTCGGGAAGGCATTTTCCCAATTACTCGAGGAACTTGATGTAAAATGATGGCTTCATCCATACGCTTCTGTCTAACTCGACTCAGTTTCTCGGACTGTCGTCGAAATTCTCGGAAACGTTCTTCATCGAAAGCAACTTTTTTCAAAGTGCTTTGAACTATCAATTTAAGCCTAGCCCTAAAATTATGCCCTGTATTCTAACCACGTGTGAAGGCTGTTAAACAACTAGAATAGTTTCACTGCACGTATATTCTACATTGTTTATTTCTAGCACTGAGCTGGAAATGCCTGCTTACTATCAACCTTAATTTTTATTCGTCCTATTTGAAAGTTCATAGTGGTGCTCCAAATTCCTTTGCTTCAATTATTTCTCGGCATGGCCTTCAAATGGCTCATTACGCCATTACAGGACACATTTAATTATTATGTTAATGTGAGCAGCCAATTCGGTGATTACTGCCGCGTACAAAAGGTTCAACTGAAGCGTCTCACACAATGGACGCTCATGATCCTGGAATTATGATTCTAAACAGAAGTACTTTATGAATCAATAAATTCCACGCAAAAATTTCTACAATATCAAGTCTTTAATTTGCGATGTTTTTTGTTGCAAGTAGCACTCAGCATTCATACGGATTATTTTACTCTCCGTCATAAAAAGAACTACCCTACCTTGACATCAAATTTTATGGATCAAATGAATCAAATTGCTGCAAACCTTGACAGTCCTTGGGAAATTTGACAAAAATTTTGCACTGTTTATCGGGAAAACATTTACCTTTCATTTTAAGAGAACGTTAAGTATTAACGCATGGTATTGTTAAACGTAACGAATTTATTTTTGAGCTAGACGTAAACGTTTCATTCGGAAACACCTACACCAGATGTGTCACTGTTTCAAACCCTGACTCGTAAATGGGCGAACCCAAATGTAACTAGAAAGCTTTCATCGGTTCCATTCAATCTTGCTGGAGACCCTGCAGACAATGGGTGCCACCCACCACACGTGTCGTTCTTGCGAGCTAATCTTGTTTTTTTTTTAGAACTCTCGTAACCTCACGACTCAAGCAGTCGTTCCAAATTTGAAGAAGGTCTTACCTCACGCTTCAAGCATAACATGAACATTACACCTGATCTTGGCTAAGAGAGGAAATATTTTTCTTCTGTTAATTCCAACACGATCAGCTTAACATCTATATCCATATTTTTTTAGTGTCTTTGAAATGTCTTGTAGTTATACAAAGAGATACAATCTACACCTTAATGAGACCGTCTCTTGAGCTCTTGCGGCAGAACGGGAAAGATAGACCCAGTTAGTTTCAGCCCTTCATCACGCGGGAAGGGTTTCCTCCCAGAGGGCGCGGCCAGCAAGCACTAGGAGTGATGCTCATGGTGAGCTGGTATTGGGAGGGAAGGCCGCTTCTTAACTAATGTTTGCTCTCCGTCTCAGCTGGTGCTAAGCGTTGTTAAAACTAGATGAGTAGTATCCTATAGACGCAATTTTGCTGTCGACTCAACGAGGTGTTTTTCTGGCTTCACGTCTTCATATTTTTTTCCTTACGATTTTAAGGTGCTATGGTTTTTTGGTTCTTTTACTTTTAACTCCTGCTTTAGGATATTTTATCACTCTTTGTTTGAGAAAACAGGTTATTTGTGTCGGGAAACTTGACGAATAGGCTCAGTTCTTGAAAGTTTTAATTAAAAACACAAACGGCTGAAAATATTCAGCTAATAACAGCTGCTTCATTGTCCAAATTCGACTAAATTTTACCTAAAATACCAAAAGCTATTGTGAAAAGCTCTGCAGTCCTGACATCCATTTCTTATTCCAAGTCATTATTTATACCACCTTCATCTCTGACAAATAGAATTTTAGATTTATTTTTCAAATTCATGATCAAAAGATTTTTCAAATTTGAAGATCTGGATCCGTTCCAATCAGATTTATAAGCTCAAAAAAAATCTTACAGTAAGATTTAGCTATATTTCATTTTAGCGTGTGTCAGATCATCATTTCACAACACATAGCATGTTGCTTTTCCAATGCAAGTGATTCTAAAGCCTCAACTTATACATTGCTTTAAGGATCAGTTTGGAAACAAGAACTCTCTGAAGTTAGAGTTCAAGTAAAAATTAGTTTTACAATATTCTAAGTTTGACTCTATCTGCTTTTTGTTGGGTTACACTACTGATTTCAACTCCTCAGGATGCATAGGATAAGTAATAGGGTCAGGCTAGTAAGGTTGGTCCATCGTGTGCTATAGGAATTGGCAACTCCAGTGGGGCACTGTTAGGTTACCTCAGCTGTAGATAAGCCTTTGGGATTTCTATCTTTTGTGTCCACTTTACCTCCTTCAAATTTCACACATTCTTAGCTATCTCGTCTTCACATTTTCTTTCACTTTTATCTAAACTTGCTGTTTCTATGGGGATCTTGTGTGGGAACACACATGGTGCATAAATTCCCCGTTTTCAACAGCCATTACAGAAATGGTCCCTTCTCTTTCAGTGCGAGATAGTCTGCGTCGCTGAAGAGCTGCAATCTGTACCTCTACTACTACCTCTACTTCTACTACTGATTTAAATTCAAATTTATTCGAAACGAAGTTAATGTTTTAACATTAGTCCGATGCTCTTGCGAGTGTAAATTGCATTCTCGTTCTGAAAGTCTAGTTATGAATATTGACACGCTTTAAATACTATGGAAGGGCTGACCCTCTATTTCTAGTAATATTGGTAATTCAAGTTAAAAAAAGGATACGAAATATTCGATGTAGTCGTTTTTTCATGTGATTTTGTTTCTCATTACCTTCTTCGGGATTAGATGAAATAATTTTGTATAAAATATTGCTATTTCAAAAAAATCAGTGGTGTTTTATTTTACTGTTTAATCATTGCTGGTCTACGAGAACACAAGTCGCTGCAGCTCATACAGCTAAATTGATATTTGTTTATGAAAACACGTAGTGACTAATTATTTTTTTGCAGACACAGATAGAGCCTTAATATACAAATAACTGCATTCTACCTATTAAGTGGCACTCTGTCCACCTGATAAACTGTTTTAAAAAATACAAGTCATGCCTAAGCTTCTTATTGTTACGTAGAAATTTTGACGAGAACATTATATGTTTCCGAAATATTTTACCAGTATTTCTCAATAGTTAGTGTTATCATGATAACGCCGCTTATTTAAAATCGATGCAATGACTTGGATTTCTACCATAGCTTGAAGAGTGCTTACGGTTACCCAGTAAATGTACTAGAATGACACGAAAAACGTCTACCGGCACGTATTGTTAACACAAGGTCTGGTGTGCAGGAAATTACCCTGTTTGCCCCATTACGGCCAAAACTACCCCATTGTTCCACCAAATAGAACCCTGTCCCGACACACGGCTCAACAAAAAAAGAAGGGCTTGTATTCTTAGGGGTTTCTCACACAACTTGACTGTGAGAACTTGCTGGAGCTGTAGAAGCGGTAAGGCTTCCGAAACATTGCGTTATTCATCGACCTCGAACGCATCAATTATTTTTTCCCAGCTGCAACAAGTCTAAGAATGTTGATTGTTACCAAGGTTGTACTTCGTGAGCGAAAACTGCGTAAGAAATGTGCGTGGATCACCGTAACCCGTTTGAAATTATTTGTCAAGTCGTTGACGATCACTAATTAGACAGTGATTTTTCTATTTAAATTTTTGAATCGGACTTAACACTCCATAATGATGGTGCAGAGCGTGAATGCTCTTCACCATATCGCTCGTTTAAATTCTTACTCCCATTGTGATCTTTTTAGACTGATGGGGAAAATACGTTCAGCGGAAGAATTTAATAGTCAAACTAAGCGAATTTTCATGTATTTGCAGCTGACTTTGCGGACCCATGGTTGAAGTTATTTGCCAAAATTGAAATCCATGATATAGAGTGAAATTAAAAATTCAATTGTTATGTTTAATAGTTTTTGCAAGCCAGGGCAATTTTTTCTGAACATGATACCGAGGATTTCTTCGAAAGTCTTGATATTGTAATATAAATACAAAACAAGACGCTGTCCGGGGAACAAGTTCCTGTAAGATCGATTGCGCAAATTTTCTATTTTTCGACAACTGAACTGCACATGCAAGTTAAGCTAAGTTCAAATCTGAAGAAAATAAGACTAAGCACCGTGATAACAACTCATCTCTGATAATTTTGTCCAATTGTTATGTAAATTATACACTTGACATTGAGAACCTTATACGATCTTTAGTTTTTCTATAGCATGAGTAAATTTGAGATGCAAGAATGCATAGCTTATCAACTAACTGAGTAGAAAATATGAAAGAAATATTTTAAAATCCGACAATATTTAGGTAGACCTGTCAGGGAATGTTGAGGTGCATTAAGAAACCAAACGATATACGAAACAATCAAGACATCGGACTCCACCATGCAGCTATAGGCTCCCTCTGACGTCCGTTCGTGAGGGACAGCGTTTGATAAACCCCAAATGAATGGTTAATAATCTCACGCATGGTGCATCACAACATTTGAAACCGATATAACTCCACATCCTAAATCAGCATATCATCAACGAGTCAAATCGCTGTTTGAATTTCTTAGGCAGTTTTTCGTTGGTTTTTGATTAGATGTAACATAACTTTATAATGTTTACAACTAAGATCCACTGTCAAACCTGTGAAAGTCTCTTGAAAATTAAAAAAATTCTAAGAGTCTCCTTTCACATTTAGTTTAAATAGATCCTTCTCATCATGACTTCAGTTTCGTACTTTAAATAGTAGTGTAAGATTGTAAGAGGAATGAGAATGTAGCCTGATTGCTATACAATACGCTTCTAAATTTGTATTCAACTCAACTATTGAGAGAGATAGGAAAGATTTTCTCACGCGCCGACCAATTGCTTCCGTTCGACCTACATTGTGCGATCAATAGATCCCTATTCTCAAATAGGCCGCCTCACTCCAGTGTTATTCCCCCCCTGCTGACACTAAACTTGAATATCTCGGTTAATATTGCTCGAAAGGCTCGAAATTTGCTCCCATAAGTGATGTACAGAATTTTTAAATATTTTTAATCAGTCCTGATGTGGCGCACTCCAGTGCACGATACTTTTGAAACTGTGTGATTAATCGAATTAAGGTTTTATTGGGGTTTATTCAAGTAATTAAATGGTCTTTATGAATTTGTACAGATTAGTATAAAATATTGATTCTCGACCGTTGAGAGCGAGATCTAGTTAAGGTTAAAAAATCTGTAGGGAATCAAGTTTAGCATATACCCAATGCCTAAATAGCCAATGCCTATCTCTACCATACCTTAGTAAAATTTTAAGGAAAAATAAGCAGCGTATGACATATTGCGTGGCCTAGCTTCAGTCCCGTTATTCCCCAGCAATTGGACTTGAATGGAAGGCAATAGAGTCTGCCGAAAACTAGTCGAAGATGCTAAGCGGAAATGAAAATACTGCTCGACTAGCAGAATGTTCCGTCTCAGCTCAAGGGCAGAGCGAACGGGACACTCTACAGTATAATGCATAAGAAATGCTCGCAGGCCTGCTATTACCCTGTCCACTCCGTTTATGCTTCTACTCGCATCATAATCTCTAAATTATTAGTTCATTCCAGGTATCATCGTCCATACATAACATGCAATCAAATCTTATTTCTCTTCGCACCATAATTTGCAACTAAAGAGTTCATGAGATCAATAACATTTGTTGATCAATAACATTCTCTTTAGAGTGGACTATACTCTCTTTTGTTAAAAAAGACACCCACCTGGATATAGTATTATTATTATACACCCACTCACGAATCCGTTAATCCCTTTATGCTTCATAGTAATTAAAACCCTCGAATTATGACCTAAATGGCTCTTGACGTTGAACAGATCTCGATCTGTCAGCAGATTGGTCAGGGTATCATAACTCAATACATTTCTAACCTTTCCTTTGGCCTGCAGTGAGCGTCATGAAGAGACTTCTCGTATTCCAGGCTGTCAGGATGATGTAATTTTTCTGAAAACTAGAGCAAAAGGTTAAGGTTTTCGACCCACTTGATTCTCATAAAATTGCAAACATTAGCAAATAGGGAAAATTGAGTTATGAAATCGTAATTGCCATCTAAAACAAAAAATTCGTAAATACTTTTAGAAACCAAATTTCATCGAAACTACTGCAGCACTTGCATACGACTCCTAAAAGTGTGTTAGCAAGAAAGCACGCTGTCTGATCCGATATCAGGAAAATCTTGACTTATAGACAAGCGAAGTGTGTTAACCGCGTCCGTTCCATAAGTTGGGCATTGTATCTGAGCTTCGACTGAGACGATAACTTATAATTACAGTCTTTGTGAGGGCCTTGTTAATCCCAGTCAAGCATGAAGAGCCATTTGCTTGCGCTTGAGCAGCGGCGCCAGCCTCCAGGACCGCGAGGGCACGAGGCATTCGGCAAGAAGTCCACTCGACTTTCACTTGGTCCGTAATGCCAGGTTGCAGCGCGCTGCGGCGAGATCAAGCGACCTGTAAAGTACGGCCTATATTCGCTACAGTGTTCCCTCCGACTCTAATGCACCGGAGCCTATAAAATTCTTGATGTAATGCATGGTTATGGCATGACTTGCGGCGGTCGCTCGTTCTTGTTATATGGGACCTCGGACGCTACGGAGTGATATGTGTATGTGATGGGATGGGTGCGGTCCTACACGTTTGAAAGTCTCAGTACGCTTTTGAAAAATTCTCGCTTACGGTGCAATCAATAGCTTTTAAAGGTAGGAACTGAGTGAAGTGATGTTCCCAAACTCCACAACGGTCTCGACTGACGAATATCTGCTGTTAACTTTCGCATGGAACCGCTGCTTGTTGAACTGGCATAACCTCCCTCAATGAGCGTCCAAGCTTCCAGCTTTGCTAGGGTTTATTACAATGTGTAATTATTTTTAATCGCACAAATAGGTTGAAAAGAATCGTGGAAGACTTTTAATTCGTAGAGATGTATCTCAAAAACACAAAACTTTTTCAACTTGGTATGCCTCAGGTGCACACGTCTACATTGAAGTTTTTGTTTTTCTGTCCCGCGGTGAATTCGATAACAAGTAATGCATATAACATCAGCAAACCTCACTACACATTGTTTGTTGTAAAACCTTACAATTTTTTTAGGTTTAGCGCATGCAATTTTATGTTGTTCGTCCTCAGCGAGTGGAGTGCAAGAAAAAATTTTGCTCGTAGAACGAATTATACGTCGGCGAAATTAATTCCATTCTCTTTCCGCACTGAAGATACAATCGGTAAGCGTACATTTACTCGTGCTTCGATGCTGCTGTACGGGAACATCTAGACCCCATTGTGACAGTTACTCAGGGTGCACCGAATGTTACCTGGTCTGTGCCGACTGTAACAGAGTCCTAACGACTGTTTCAGGCTCAGTACTCCAGTTGCAGAGTCTGTACCGACTGTTGAAAAGTTTGCACCGACTTTTGCAGGATCTACACTTACTGCTCCAGAGTCTGCACCGACTGTTACAGAGTCTGCATCGACCGTTGCAGGATCTGCACTTACTGCTCCAGAGTCTGCACCGACTGTTACAGAGTCTGCATCGACTGTTACAGGATCTGCACTTACTGTTCCAGAGTCTGCACTTCTGTTGTAGGGCTTACACCCACTTTTGTGTGGTCTGCACGACTGCTGCTGCATCAATACGCAGAGCGCTGCCGAGAGTTTCTCTTTTCCAGACTGAAAGCCAGCGTGCTTAGCCTTCTCTGTTCGAGGGCCTGATATTTTGTAGTACGAATTTTGTAAAACTTTCGGGTTATGCATCTCCTAAAAATAAGTTGCTGGAAATGTAGCCTAAAATGTTAGATAAGTGAGTCCTACCGTCGGTAGGGAAGCGGAAATATACTCCAAATGTTATTGTGGATTCCACTGAAGATTTTGCTTTGTGTTAGCTTTATAATAGTTGCGTGTTTTTCCTATTAGTTCAAAGTCAATGATGTGATCACGTCGATAATATTTTTTAAGATCAGTAACGATCATAATTCCCAACAACTGTTTTATTACAAAAATTATATTCCTTAGATTAAAGCTGCCAAACAGTCGAAGACCTGTTTTTTTAAACTTGAGAAAATAGGGAAAGATTGAGTAATTTTTACAGTAGAACAATATTGACAAATGCATTGATACTTTGTTAAATTTATTATTTAACATGTGACAAATTTTCATTCAAAGGCTTCAATCAAAATGAAACCGATTAAGTCCGCGGAAAACCGGTTATCCAACGGTAATGTTTGCGAGGATATTCGTAGCCGATGTAATCATCTTAGCCCTCTGCAATTTAGTGTCCAGAAGTGTCGGTAACGGTTCACTTTTAATTTCCTAGTAATTTTTTGGGCTACACAAATTTTGTTCATTTTGAAAAAAAACGGTAAGGATTTTAATTTATTAAAATATACATTAGATTTGCATCGTGGAATTTAGCTTAGCACAATTGAAAGCTATTTCCAGGTAATGGAAAAGCACAAAATTTCAAGTTCGCTTATCGTGAAATTGCTATGCAACTTGGTCCGTTGAAAATGGCCTTCCATTGTACTGATTTATTGTGTTCGAAAGTAGTCTGACGCGCATCTATAAAGTGTTTTACGAAGAACTACAAATTCGAACTGGGGGCCACTTTTTATGTTGTAAATTTTGAAGGCATTCTTTAGCATGTTTCTCTCTTCACCTCAATTATTGTTTTTTAGTCAGAATTTTAGAATACTTGCGTGCGGTGAGCCGTAGTGCAATTGACAACTATTGTGCATTCTCATCATGAAGAAATCTCATTCGAATCCGATGGCCTTTAGGGTGCGCCCTATAAATTGGTCAAACTGCTCTAGAGAATACGTGGGAAAATGAAAACTAAAGAGTACCTCAATAACGTTATTTTAAAATAACATTTACATGCCGTAGGTACCGTCTGTTACATTTCCTATCTCTCTAAGTAAAAGTTATAGTAAAAACCGTATTCTTACTCGGTGTAAAGAAAATTACGCAACTAAATGGGTTTGCTTATGTGATTACATATAGGTGTGTGAGTTAAACCCACCTGTTTACATTTATCATCTGTTAAATAATCACAATACATAAGTAAGTGGTTTCAAACTAAATGTATCTAATCAAAATAGGGTACTTTGAGCTCTCGTACAGAGTGATAAATAAACAATCTCGAACCAGAATTAATTGGTCCTAGTTAGTTAGGCTTAGCAGTATTTTTCTATGGTTTATCCATTAAAATGACCTCCATTCAAGAAGCGGAGACGCATGCAATAACACTTCAGAGTAGCAAGAGTCAGAATGAATTCGTCTAAGCCTGCGGCCCAGCACCCACCATCACGCCTGCCAATGCAGGGTGCTACGACCGCTCTCACAACTTTTGTGAATGAAGTCGCCGCTGCGCGAGCTGCCGTATCGCTTCTGCCACTTTCTCCTCCGCTCGAAACTACAAGCTCGTCTTCTTCACTGGATCACTTTTTCCTAATATTTTTTAACGGCGAAGTATCGTAGTTTGATAACTTCAATTCAGGGTTTGGGCTTTTTTTTATCATCGACCAGTTTTAATGTTTGGTGTTCCGCACTGCCTTAGGCATTTAGGAATCTAAAAAAAATATGAAAGACCCTGAGCACCGACTTTGCAATAGTTTGTAGACTCTAGCAAGTATGATGTGTACTGCACATTCCCTTTAAAGACTGTGTACATAAGCGTTTTTGTTTATTCGCAGGGCGTAACGTTTGGTCTTGACCAGAATTATTTAACCTTGCCAAAAATTGTAAGACTCAACGGGAGCTTGTGAACAAAATGGTCTTGAGCTTCATCAGGCTTTTTGCCTTCGTTTACCTTTCGCTTGTGATTTTCATCATGAACAATGATTTGATGTAGTAAGCTGAAGTTCTTTATGGATGCGTGCTTAAGCGATGTGCTAATTTTAGAAGGCTTGTACTCAATAGCACTAGAATAAATAGGAGTCGGCAAGGAACGTTCACAGAGTACATAAATCGTGCTAGAAATATGTTCATTGGCAAGCGAGGCACTCAACAGTAATTTCGAGTCGTACCTCAGAATACTCCTGTCTCCCACCGAGCCCATGCCCCAACGCCTGCCTCCCTGCCCCTCGTACCCCAACAGCTGACCACACACGCACAAACACGCGAGACGTTCCATTCATTACCGGTCGACTGCGCGTGCACATCAACGCTAAGTCATGGGCGCTCAAGCCTCAGTTCAGACCTGACTGTGATGCGAGGAGGGTGTGACGTGATACTCGCCGCCTCCCTGTCTGGAATCTTCTTCGCAGCCCCGGTTGTGTCCATGAGCTTCGACGGAAATAGTTTCGAAGTGAATGAGGGAAAACAACTCGTTCTCGGAATTCTTTTGATCCTTAAATCACAGTGTCCAGGAACTGATAAGGAGTGTTCATTCAACTTTTCCGACTAGCTGAAGACCTAAAACTACGTACAATCATGTGGCTTGTACCTGTAGTTTTGGCCTTGCTGTCTACATTTCCCCTAGGTAAGTACGAATGTGGTGTGTGCGTGCCTCATTGTAGGTTTTTCTTACACTTGCGACTGAATTTACTTAGAACTTCTAAATTGCTTTGAAAATGCGGTGCTCTTGATGATAAAACCTCAGACCGAAGCCCGATTTTTCTGCTTTTTTGCTCAGGGATTTGGTCTATTATGAAGCAGCGAACGTACGCGCTCGTTGTGAATTTTAAGCGTTTACGGTAAAATTACATGTTATAATTGGATAGCACTTCGTAGTTCATGTTCCTCAACATTGTTTCTGTCTCTTGAACTAAACCTTTTCAAAGAAATTAATTGGCTTACGGGATGCTGACTGCGTACTTTCCATTTTTTGTGAAAGTTTTACGTTAATTACTGTACACTTGTAAATACCTGTTTTGGTTAAAAAGGTAAGTCTTGCACAGTTAGTCTCGAATATGTAAGTATTATTTCGTCAGATGCTCGAGCTATTCATTTGTTTCTTTCTCTTTGCATTCATGTATCGTTGAACTCTTTTATTGTCTTATTTCGAAATCTAGTTTCACAGGGCTGCTGTTAGTTCTTAACTATTATTAACAAGGTAAATTCAGCCTGATTGCGTACGTACATAAAGCTGTGGCTAGGTTTTTTGTACCATTTTAAGTAATTCATACCACGAAAATTATTCGATCGATAAAGGAATTCCATTTTTCAAATTCCGTGAATAAATTGTTTTTATTCACTTTCATGGTTACTTTCACAAAATACTGATGATCTTTTGAATAGTTTTCTGGGCCTTGCTTCCATTGTGCATGTGTTACTAACGTTCCAGTAGTGATGCTGGAACATTTCTACTAGCACCTGAAATAAATAGTAAGAGTTGAGTCTTTCTAATGCAGTTCGTCCATGTTGTTCCCTTCCACATTAGTGAAGGATTTTACTATTATGGTCCTGGACCAAACCGTCAGGACGAAGTCTGTAGCGCCGCAATGCCGACGAATTGAAACTTCTCTAGTCGGAAATGGAGCATCTCGACATGTGTAATTGCGAGGGTAAATGAATACTCGGTGGCTGAATGGGCCTGGGAGAGCTCTCCTGAGTGGCTCACCCTGCGTAGGATGAAGCAGAATTTGGGAAGCAGAAGCTGGTTTTTAAGCTCGTCTCGTCTTGGGCCTCAGGGTGAGATAAAAGGGATTGTTGAAGTCGGTCGATTTTTAACTGGCGGCTCTGGATCCTGTTACGTGCTTTCCGACGTCAAAACTCGTCCATGTTGCTCTCATTACTTGAAGCTCTTTTGTTTTTGTTAAAAATACCACTTTATTTCATTGAAATTTTGTATTTACCCATAAGGACTCGTTTAGTTTTTCAATGAACGAAATATTGCGTCTACAGTCATTCATGTCATATGCACTTGCGTGCATGTTCATTCTGGTATTGAACAACACAGTATGAATTTAAGACGAAACTGTATAAATTCTAGTGTCCATTACTTTTCAGTGGTTGGTATGGGGTTAAATAACTCAAATAGCTCATATAAAATGCATCGTCTCATTTAACAGAAAAATTTGCCGTTTAAAATTCCAGTGCTGAAGTCTAACTGGTTGTAATTTTCTCAACGGAGATTTGTGTCGTGTCGATGGTGGTTACGGCCGCGAAATTACGGTTTCATGTGCTGGCATGTCGCCCAAAAAGCTGTGAAAATTTATATTTAGAAATGTCTGTGAATATCGGTAGTCAATGCGCATCCACAGTTCACACACACGTATGAGTGGTAGCATTATTACCTCATTTACTTGCATTTAGAATTCATTTTTACTGCGACTTCACTGTGAAGCGCATGAAAATACAGCTCGCCGTCAGCACGAAGGGCTTCCCGAACTTGTGTGGTTTCTCGCTCGCTTTACGGACGCACTTTTTTTGTAACGGATGTGCTTGTATATTATTTTGTCTCAAGTTCCGACGTCTCTGAGGATTAGCCTGCGTTTCTTCTCCCAATTACTCATGTTGTATTCCACTTTTTATAAATTCATTTTCCGTGTAATTTTCTCCTCGGTGCTTTATTTATTTATGTCATTATGCAATTTTTGACAGTTCTGAAACTGTTTTTACTACTTGCACTACCATGGTTTTATCCACCAAGTAAATTCGTGCTTTTTGTCTAAGCACTCATTTATTTAAACGCGTGAAACTGGTTAACAATACTACCACGTTTTTGTGCAATTCTACTCCGGTAGTTCACATTTCCATTCTTTATCAGGAGAATTTCCAGCGCTGCGAGCGATGAGCTTATCAATTCGCCTCGTTTTTGTTCAAGTTGTAATCGGTCGTTTCCTACGACAGCGTATGAGACAGGATGTTGTTAGACGCAATCCCGATCTCGCTAATAAAGCACACTTTCAAGCTCACACGTTTGTTCGAGCACGTCTCAGGACGTGCTTCGTATTTTCTACAACGTGACATAGATTTCTTGTGCACTGGGCGCGCTGTTGAAAGTGTGCGACCCACCAGCTGTCTTCTTCCGTGGATATCCGAGTCATCAGAGTTTTCGTCTACCAAACAGTTCTCCTTCCTCGCACTTCTTCGCGTGTTGCCTTCGTTCATCATTGCCCATCCCTGGCAAGCCTACGTACCAATAGAATATTGACGTCTCTAGTTGGCGTGACGTAGCGTAACGAGGGGCAGGTGTACGCACCTACAGAGGTGCCCTCCGCATGGCAGCTGTTCCTCGCGCTGAAATTCATCCCCAGTTCCGGACCAGTTCGCGCCCAGATGGGCAGCGCGCAACCGTCGAGTGGGCGTCCCAGCGCCAGATGGATTGCGTTTCCGCGCTCTGGGCGCGTGGCTTCCAGATCCAAATCTTCCATGAATCGTTTTGTTGTCAGGCAGTTTTGAGCATTGTTTCTTTGTTGAGCTGCCCGTTGAGTTGTGCGTGTTATAACAAGGACAATAAGGAGTGAATGAATTGTGCCGTTTTTCGCTGTAAAGAATTGTCAGTAAAGAATTGTTTTGGAACGACACGCCCTCGTATTTAAAAGTATTATATTGAACTTGTTGTATGCCAGATAAATAATGGTCTTATTTTCTTGAAAGGTTCATATGTGAGCCTAGCACTGGACGACAATTAGCGATCTCCTAATATGCTATCAAATTGAATGCTAATGAACTTAATTCCCATCGTAAATTTTCGCGTACTTGAGCCATTATCAGCTGAGGCTTTCAGTTTTTGCATTATTGCAGCTCCTTTCTCAGTGCTATCAGTCTACCGAGAATTCAAATTTAACGCAAGATCATCTAAGCCGTGCTGAATTTTTTTTATTGATCAACAGTTTTTCTTCGCCGGCGTAATAGCTTCCTCGCAGCTGCTCCGACGCGTCGATGTTTTTGTGCCTGCATGCACACTTTTTCCATTTCGCCTCTTCAAAAGTTATTTTTCACGCATGTTTTCATGCTGGGGTTAAAGTCCTGCATCTTGAAATTGTTATTGCAGTATTGTTAGGCGAGTTGGTTAGTGCTTGTCGCGGTTTTATTGCTTACTTGGGTTCTCTTAGTGTGAAAACGCTTCAAGTAGTTATTTACCGTAAAGAGGTCAAGGATAGCTAAGCTTAGAAACAGCTATTCCTATTTTGTTAATGTCAATTTTATTTCCTATTTTCCCAACTATTTTGACCGTACTGCCAACAGTACAGATAGTGCTCGGTAAATGTCCTACTCGTTTTGCACGCGATTTGGTTAGAGTTCAAAATTTAAATTCCAGGTGTTTGGAGCTCATATTTCAATTTCCTGGAACTAAAAGTTGCGACCACAATTCCAATCTTGCATTGAAGAAGTACGACTCATAGTGAGGACCGAGCTGTACAATTATTTTTGATTGGCTTATAAACGCTGAGTATTCATTTTTTGGTGCAAACGCTCATGCTTGCCTTCTTGAACGTGGTGCAACGTTTAAGGTAGAAAATAGAACTCCGGTGGTTGACGTGCGTATATTACATCATTTCTCTTGCCTGACTTTTGTGAGAAAAGGAAGCTTTATGGAGAGCGGGGACTCGCTAGGTGTAGCAAGCTCCTCTTATCTGAAGAATGTAGTTATCAGTTCCATCTTTGTTTACCCCTGGAATCCAATTATCGTCGGCGTCTTTTTGCTTCTATTGGCCTTTCCAAGGATTTTTGTTAGTACTGCCGTGACAATAAAATCATCGCATTAATTATGAGGGACGTCATTCAGTTTTAAAAACAATACTCGTATTGTAGGATTTATAGTGCAATTTTTCGGAGTATCTCGACTTCCTTTATTCCATTTCCTTGTTTAGAAAGATTTTAGTGTCTCTAGCTTTATGCTCCACCGGCTAAGGGTGCCATGTGATTATTTTCTTCCTTTAGCAACAGGTTGTTCAAAATAGGATGCTCACGTTTGTATTTTAAATTGTGCAACTTTTTCACGGAAGAAATAAATTCGTTTTCAGTTTGAAGAATGTGACTCGGGGTTCCCCCCCCTCTTCCCCCGAAAACTAACACGCGTAAAGAGCGTGAAATGTCTCACTTGAATCAAATCGAGGAGAATGTTCTGTGGGTACCGCGCTAATGTGGAACGAACGCTTGGTTACTTTACCTGACTTTTTGCCGTGAGGATTTCCAGACGACTAACAAGGGTAGCAACGTCCACGTCGCATTGTCTGCTTCCTTCTATATTCTAGGCACCTCTCACATTTTCGAGTGTTTCTTCAATTAAAGAGATTACGAATGTGGGTAAATAATGCTTTTAGACCGTCGATGTTAAGGGTGACCGTCCCTTGAGGTAGATTGTGGTTTCATCCAAAGTGGTCAGTCAACAAGACGAAGGCAAACTTTTCGAGGTCGAAACTCGCAAAATAATTCATGGCTGGGCCTCGAATTACTGCTCTTTTATTTTTGGACCTTTTAATCTGCACAAATTTTCTCGGCTTTTTTGAAAGCCCTCCGCGTGAATTTTTTCGCCATCTTCTTTCAGATATTTCTCATGATTTTTAATTTAATTGTTATGATGAAAAGGGAATTCCGTTGCAGTGTCTAATGTATTGAGAAATGACACTGGTACAAGTAGTAATTCAGATTCAAATTTTATGATTTATTTCCTTCAAGTTTTGAGCTTAGAACCTTACTCATTCAGTTTTCAAATTATTCAAAATTTCTTGCTTTTCTTACCGCAAACAAAAAAATCTTTTCATCTCACTTCATACATATTCTCTTCGTTGAGAGTTGCTCAGAAACCATCGTTCGTCTTGAGTACATGACATCCTATAGCTAGCACTGGGAGCATGGAAGTGCGACGCTGTGTTCAGGGTAATTTGCTGTGTCGAGCTTGTCAGGATGACACATGAAGCTGACGGACGAGTTTACGCAGCGCATTGTGAGCATGTCGGAGCCTTGGTTCCGACGACCGCAACCGGCATCGTTATGCTGAAAAATCGGCCATTGTCACTCGGGCCAGGGAATGCGATCACTTTTGGCCGCGTCTTGGGAGAACCTGCAAAGTTGAGGTGTATTTTCAGCCCTTAATTTCTTGGCGGATGTGAAGTAAACACAGGTGTTTTTGCGCTCATTTTTTGGGACCATGTGGACCATGCTCGTGTTGCTCTATAAGAAGAGCTGCATGGTGTGTTGTCTCGTGACAAGTGCTAAGCCTAGTTCTCATAAAGTGCATTGTTGAAAGTCTTATTGCTTAAGGAGCCGTTAGAAAGTTGCGTGGGAAAGTCTGCAGCTTGAAACGGAACAAAGAGCGTACAGTTGTAGGTTATAACCTCGTTCACGAAGAAGCAATCTTTTAGAGTTTGACATTTAATCCTCGCTCGGAAGCATTAAATTTTCTAAACATAATTTTAATCGCGATTTTGTGTTCCCAACGGATAAATTTCTTTTCACTGTGTTGAAGTTCTGTTCCCTTTTCGAAGTTTCTTCTTGGTGCGTCGGTCGTAAATTGACCACTCCACAGTTAACCTCAAAATGAACCCTGTAAACGATACCATTTGACACCCTTCTCTGCACTACGATGTCCCACTTAATGAAAAGCAATTTGAGGCAATAATTTTTTTGTGAAATCTTTAATAGGAACGCGTTCGTTACTCAAGATAAGTTTTGAAAATATTGCAGCTAATGTATTTTCCCCATTGATAGATTGTGTTAATCTATTTAGCATATGTTCAGCGAAAAATCATGCATGCGGCTGGGATTTGTGTCTTAAATTTTAACGTATTTCGCTTTAATTAATAACTTCAAATCATTTGATGGACATCCGTCCATGACGTGCCCTGCGTCTAACTGTGTCTGAAGAATTTAGCTTTTCAACTGGGACATTTAGCGAGCATCAATTCCTGTCGATCTAAGTGATTGTTAAACTATTCGTAAATCTCGAAATTTTTCTGTGATCGTCGAAAACATCGTTTCCGGAGTGGTAAGACGGCTGTAGAATATTGTGTTATTCACTGTAGAGTGCTTGAAATTGACATCCGGTACCACGTGATGAGATCTATCCTGAAATTTATGATCACTTAACATTGCCGACTTGTTTCGAAAATTTTATTTTCATGCGACTAATTCGGATCCTAATAACTTAAACTAAATTTGGTGAAATTATTCGAGACATGTATTGCTGGCTCAAATTTTGCCCGATGTATGCTGGATTGCATGACTCTCGTGCCAGCGTCTAAAGCTTGCTACGTTCGCACATTTCTGTGTACGAGACGAAGCTATGCGCTGAACACCGGCGTCCTGGTAGCGGGATTGCGGGGGCTCGATCATTCGGATGCGACACGTATTGTGTGCATCCTGTGCTTGTTATCCATACCATTTATTCACAAATTTTGGAGGAAAATAATCACATTTGCTATTCAAATACTATTCAATCTCGAGTACTTCATTTATGAATGTTGTAATTTTAGTTCAAGAGACGTAGGTATGGAACTGTAAAATTATAGTTATTCCATCGCAGACGAGTTACAGGTCTGTTTTACGATCGGATGTTCTGCTAAATTCTGCTCTATTTAAAGCTATATTCATTTCATGATTGGAATGAAGTTCCAAAAAATGAAAAAGAAATGAGTAGCCGCGATACTTGAAGGGCATAATACATTCCTTACGTTTACCGACTACTTGAGTGAGAAGCTTCTCTTCATTTCGAAATGTTTGTGTGCTGATTGAATCTTCGATGTTAGGTTTTTTTCACATTCACGACTACGCATCTGCTATATCATATATTTTAATTTATAATTTCTGAATTTCTTTTGACCTGCTCACCCTTTTCCTGCACGACATTTTGCTTCTTAAAAGTGGACTAAACGCTGTAAAAGGACCCGATTACATGCGTGGGACTGATTCTGTGGGTGTGTAGAAACGACATTGGAGACTTCGTAACCTCACCTTCAGTTGGACGGGACTTTGCGTCTTAGTTTTGGTGGCGGAGTGAATTGAGCAGAGTACACTTGGTGCGGCGGTGTGGCGGCGGAAATTCCTGACGAGCGTTCCCGTGTCTGGCGATCGCCGTGCTGATTTGGGCCGCCCTCTCTTGACTTCACCTCACGACAACCACCCAAATATTGCACCACGTGTGGGGTGCGTACCTCCTTCTTATTGCGATCTTCCCAAGATTTGACTGCTCGCAACTGACGCTATTCTTTCGAGTATCCATTGCTAATCGATTCAGCAAGAAGAGCCCGTGGCAGCAGAACAATTTCACGTTATTAGTGGGTTTCATTGAAGCGCTTGCACCAGAGTGTAACAATATGTTCAGTCAGTTCTGTTTCTAATCGGAGATGCTTTTGAGTTAGTTTGTTTTCCTTTTGACTTCTGGATGGATTTTCGTTTTCTTGATAAATTTGTTGTAGATTTCTCTGAATTACTACTGTTCAATGTATTTCTTTACTCCCGCTGAGAATTTATTTTGTTCTGTCATCTAACGATGAAACATTGTGTGACTCAAATGTTTGTCATTTTTCGAGTAATATCACACTCACTGGTCATCTATTTTATTTCACGCGTTTCCGTTTACAGTGTCACGGATTTCCTTTGCGGTTTAAGTTAGTTTCGTGCCTCACCAGATTCTCCGAACTTTTAATGCGACTCGCGTTAAGAGCTCACTCACGTCTATATTTTAGGAAGTCTGTGGGAGCTCTCGAGAATAAAGAGCGTCTGTCCCCTGAGGGAAGTAACCTCAAGGGCAGCCAGCAACAATACAAGCTGAGGAAGTGGTGTGTCTTGAAGGATGGCTCCCGCCTCTTACAAAAAATCGACCAGGTCCTTCTTGGGGTTTGGAGGGAGAGCTGACAGTAGCACGGAAGGATATGGCGAGCTGAGGAACTTGGTTGTCCCGCAGGCGTTGAGAGCTATCGAGCGTGTTTGAGGTTGGGGAAGGGAGAGGTCTTGGGTGAGAGAAGTCAGGATCAACTGGCGAAGGAGACGCTAAGCTGCGGCGTTTAAAAGGAAACGAAGAGGCTTGAGCTAGTGCGAGATTGTGACGTACATGTTTGATAAGGCCTCACGGGCGTCTGAAGGTTACTTCAGATAGCATCTCTGCATGGTAGGGACGAACAGCTATATAGTTCCATAGCATTGAGGGTGGCGAGAAGTGTGGGAGTCGAGAGCTGGATTTGGTTCCCATCTGGTTGATGATCTAAGAGATGCACACAAGCAGACGGATGGATTGTCGCGAGTCGAGCTGCTAAGTTGAAGCTTGCGGCGTTGCTTCACAGTTTTAACCGTTTACATATATTTTATTTCAACCCGTTTCATGGAAAATACATAATAATTTTTTACCTACCCTTTAATCATATTTGAAAGGCCTTTACGTAGATTTCGTTTCATGAAACATGAATTTAGTTATGTTTCTCTCTAGCTCACCGAGCTCAGGGTTAGCGAAGGCACCTGGTTGTTGTTGAGAGCAATGTAATTTCAGTTCGTGAATTTGAGAGTCGAAACGAAGTCGACGTGTCTCGTAATTCCGAGTTGCTGGTAAGTCGGTGTAGACATCCCTAGCCATTATCTATTAAGGTAGATAGGTATTTTGGCATGACGAGAACCCTGGCGGCACGATACGGCATTCGCCGTAGCGTATGTCTTCACATCCTTTCTCATTTTATACATATATATATATACCGGTGACAATAGACAGCTGTTCAGTTTGTGTGGGTGTGTAAACGATCACAGTTATTCGTGTGACTTGCAGGACTGTTTGTCTGATCACGTCGTTGTACAGTTAATGGGCAGGGTTTCAATTAATATTTCGCTTTGAAGGGTTTCAGTTAATGTCTCTTTTTGCAGGAATAGATTGACTTAATTGCTGGTTTGATAGCATTTCAGTCCTTCTGTTTTTGTGTCACCTCGTTTTCATTTATAATAACTGCAGACACCATTGCTTCTCTTTTCAACTGATCCGGTGTGGTGTAGTGTTTTAGTAACATGAACTAAGTAGCTCAATATCCAAAAAAAATTTCTTGAGTATATTTAAGAAATTCAAAGAGTAACCATGTCACGTATTTTACGTGTAAAACTTAACTCATACTTCACTGAGCAGTGGGCTCCAAATCTGTTTTTTATCAAGGAACAGCGTTATTTTTTGTGAGACATTATCATCAAAGGCCTAACACAGTCGCGCACGAATCCTACAGCCGCTTATTTTGTACGCACCTGCGTGCAAAACTAATATCCTTGATCTGCATGGAGCTAGCGTGCAGCAGCCACGACAGTCATGACTACGTGTGCGTAGCTGTGATCACCTATGAGCAGCTCAGCATGCCTCTGATTGGGCTTACGACGGGCCCTTGATGGATGGAGAGGAGCCGGCCTGTGATGGTTTGTCTCGTACCATTTCCTTCATTTCTTAGCATCTATCATCGTGATCTGTGTTTTGCGCGAGACGATTGAGCAAGATTCTCACAAGTTAATGCGCTGTCAACAATTTTCTTGGGTTATCTCCTTTAATCTCACTTACAGTAGTTTCCACACCCGCGCATTTATGTTCTAATGTGTTCGGAGTTAATGAGTCATTCTACCGGGACTGTAATTTCAGTTTTTTTGGCGGTTTATAGTTCGCAGTTACTTCGAAGCTATTGTAACTGTTTGCTTGAAGCTCGTTATTTTTTTTCAAATTGCTCAAAATTGCTAGCGTTTTCATAATCATTCTGTCATCCAGAAAATCGTGGGATTTTCAAGTCCATCGCTGCCCAGATTCATTTCTTTTTAGAGCAGATGAAACTAGGTTTCAAAAACTCATTTGTGTACATTTGACATCGTAAATAAAAACCCATCAAACTGATTGACATCAATTTGTGAGACGCTATTTACATGCTCGAAACTTGAAAATGCCCTATTAGAAGGTTGAAATAAGCGCTCATTGAAGTAACTCGACGTAAGTGTGA
The DNA here is from genome assembly GCA_014899125.1 of Orchestia grillus. Classification (NCBI taxonomy): domain Eukaryota; kingdom Metazoa; phylum Arthropoda; class Malacostraca; order Amphipoda; family Talitridae; genus Orchestia; species Orchestia grillus. The sequence continues at coordinate 59,061 of VOMN01036603.1, forward strand.
TATAAAATTTATTTTATGCAGATCCAGTGTGTAATAGGATTCATCAATGGCTCGATTAGTCTCTTTTTTAGGTTATGTATCATTACACATTCCACAAAATTAACTTTCTCGCCACTCTATTTGCACGGCTGCAACAGTTCACTTCTTGTGTGAAGGCACATTAAACTAGCAGGACTCACAACATCTAATTGGTTTTTATCGATGTTCTTAATTCAGTGTAAATATTGTAGTGCCATTTCGATGGAATTAACTCACCCTGTTCTGTATGGACAATAACTTCTTATATTTCTCACTTCGGAAACGCATCCTTTGAGACGACCTTTTATTTGTTGCATAATTAATGGGTAATTTACAGTGATGCCTGCGTAAATAAAGCTTTAAGAATGATAGGGGGGCAAAGAGGGGTCAGCGGCCCTTGTGGCTGCAATCGTCGAAGCGCAACTGCGGCTTGCATCCTGTTTGGCTCAGCGGCCCAGCAACGCTAACCATAACCTTCGTCGCTGAACAGAGGTGTTCAGGATAAACCATAAAAATAATCGCTGCTTAAGTTGACTAAAGTGATTGAGAGACACAAAACGTTCATCGTAAATGTACTTTTCAGTTTCGTGCCAAGGGTGTTTCTACAGAGATCTTTTACAATAAGATGAGTTTTGTCTAAAACTTGTGGAATTTGTAATATTTTTCGCCAATAACTTTGTGCCTACATTGCTTGCACCTTTGGGCAATTCGTTAGATACGCGAATGTCAACGATGACTACATCTACAGTCATGAGTGATCAGATGCCAGGATTATAAAATAATTGATAAGCTAGTGAAATTCAGTTAGGATACCTCTTTTACCATCGCAGAACAAGTGCTATGGTCGTTTTGCAGTGAAAAAGGGCTGAGATGGAACTCGTTGATTTTTGCCGATTCTTCTTTTGCCCATCACATTCTCTCTCCGTGCTTAGTGCTGCACTCCTGTACCCCCATACGGCCCTTATAGGGGTTTAAGTAAGTGAACCATACCGCATTTTTTCTGAAAACATTAAGCTATAGTTCCTGTTTTAAGCTCCTGGGATATGTTGAAACCCAATGTTCCTGTGATAAGTTTTCAGTTATACGCCCTCGAATATTTGTACTTGAATTTCTTTGTTGGTAAAATAGTGCATGGTGGTGCGGGTAAGAGTGCAAATCATAGTGAAATCTTTAGCCGTATTTTTTTTTAAACTAGAGTATTTACAGAAATACTTACGGAAATAGGAGAAGTTTTTAAGCAATAGTACATTATGAGCCAGGCGATTAGAACCCAGGAAATTTTCCTCAAAGCAGAAAAATGTCCGATTGCTAAATTGTGTTCCCATAACCTCCTAAATTCATGAACCTAGTATTCTAATGACCTAGTTGAATTTTTTAAATTAGCTATAATTTATCTTCGTAAAATATAGGTTTTGCTTTGATTCTTAGCGTTTGTTTGCACAGAAGATGCTGATTTGCTGATGGGCATCACTTAAGTTTAGGTGTCATTTGCTCATTATTTTTGAAGGATATAGCTGATAATATTAAATGTAATAATGTACGCATTTTACTAAAATGAGAGGAGACTCTGGCATTCCCCTCGTCCTCTTATCAAATATGATGGTCATTTAAGGAAGCTTATCACTTTGCCAACAGGTGGAGGACCTTCTTGAATCTTTCAATTTGAAGTTGTTACTATCATAAGATCAACAATGACTTTCTCACGTGGACGTACATGACTACTCTTTTCTCTTATAGACGTAGTTCTCGTGTACATGTAAATTGGACGCCGTATTATGTTACTCGAGGCTATGACGCCATGGTCTGTTTGAAATATTTTATTGTAAATACTGACACTAAATATTTTCGTAGCATCGCATTGAAAATCAAATGCTCTACAGGTGTATTTAAGTTGCTGCACAGTTGACGTTCTAGTGGGAATATTATGAATATTTCTTTTTAGTTAGACATTTATACATGTATTTTGCAATATTGGTAAACTGATATAGGTGAGGATGTACGAGTATCAACACGTCTTCATGTGCTTAGTTTCCGAGTGGTTTGAAATCGCCGTGCGTTGCCAATTGGCTGAGGTGCCGACTCGAGAAGGATGGTGGAGGTGTAATTTTATTTTGTAGCATTCCACGTATTTCCACAGTAAGTAGGGATGAAGTTCTTCAAATTTCCAAGCCATTTTTTTAACGAACACTTATATTATCTCTGAGTTTCATATTCTAGACGCTAGAAGTACTTTTGAGTTCTCCCTAAAATGCCTGCAAAATTCGGTGTGAGTTTCTATGCACTAGCTACAGACACCGCATTTGTGTGGACCGAGGGATTTTCAAGTAAAATTATTGATAATTTTTACCATTCCGCTCATGGTAATGTTTTGTAAACTGATCGGGGAAGTCAGAAAATGAATTTGTAGAGAAACTCTAGTAAGAGTTGATATTTTTTCAAACGTAAGATGAAAAATGAATCAAAGTTTTTGAACTGGTTTTCACTGAGATCGCATGAAATTAAAATATCTTCGTGACTATTTAAGAATTTCTCAAACAATTGAACTCGATCTTATTTTAATTTCATGTAATTCCGTGCCCTCACGAGTACGCGGGAGGAATAATTTTAAAATTTGCCCGTTCAGCGACCGCATGGAATGCCATGAACGCTGTTTAGCTGCATGCCACAGTGAACTCGGCTCCCGTGGCTTGTTTTGCAGGCCCCTCACCTGCGCATGCCTCAGGTGACTCTGCAATGTCTGTCATTCGTGTAGCGCTGCGTTTTGGACCCCAGCTGCATTTAACTCGGACATTTTCCGTCGGAACTACGTTCAATGGTCGTATAGCTTTGAATTTGCCAAACAGCTGAATTTCTATGTTACGTTTTTTGACTGTGTTCTGTTTGGAGTGTTTTGAATTTAGTATTTTGTTCATCTTCCTGGTATTTTTGGAGCAAGCTTGTACTATTTTTTCATCACTTCCTTTGATCTCATGAGTTATCATTGCACTAAATACTTTTTCCTCCCTCTGCTTCTGTGAGCTAATAGATATGCGTTTTTAATTGAGTTCTTTACTGTTCTTTTTACGCAAGAAGCTGCAAGTGCATTTTATCAATTGCTCATATTTAAAGTTCACAATCTTCACCACTCACGCCATACCTCTCGCACATTTTCGATAGACCTTTTTTAACGCAGAGTGATATCTTGTTATCTGATTTCAGGCATTTTAAACTCGGACTCCCTCCCTTTTGACGACGTTTGAATAAAAAGTCGAGAATCAGGAGCTTCTCAAGTTTTTCTTTTCCAAACTGCATTGTGGCTGCGGTCTGTCCTCGTCTCCCAGATTTCTTTTGTGACGACCAGCGACTTGCCTTGCATTGTGTTCGATTTTTCGCGGTCGAGGTATTCAGTCAAGGTGCCTGGCAAGCCTCTTCTTTAAATATTCTTGTATTATTCATTCAAGTTAAATATTTACAATGTTGATGTGTGTAGACTCTCCGGATGAGGTATGTCTACTATTATGTGGGCAAGTGTACTTGTTTCGATACGCTGATGGAACAACGACCACATCTCTCTAAGGATTTTTTCTCGCGGTCTCACCACTTAAACACAAGTGTTTGTTTCTCAACAATGAACATGGTCCAGATAGAAGAAATTCGACTTAGGAGGGATCAGTTCCCTAAATAAACATTTGCGCTTATTCTTGCTCCACTGTTTAATACTTCACGCTGTGTACTCTTATTGTATTGGAGAAAAATGTTAATATCTTGCTCATACTAACGCAAAAGAATTAACGATTGTAAAATTTGGAGTAGCCAACGTCAATGCTTTCTCATTTTGTAGTTGTGCACCACCTTACTTTGTATTTCTGGTCGGAACTCACATTTCATCCTTGCAATTAGGGCATTCAATTTGCTACCGATTGACTGGTGGCGCAATCGATCGAGCTCGTCGTGCGTCTCATTGAAAGTCTTTCACTCAGTTGCAACTTGAAGAAGTGCGTCCTACGAGATCGTCTCAGTAACGTGCCTGAAACCTTCCAACCGCATCTTCAGTTGCAGATCAACCCGTCGATGCAGAAATATTTTTTATCCGATTGCTGTGCAAGTTATGATTTGCATCATGCGTCAGTGCTAAATGGACTTGAACAAATATTCTTGAAGATATTTTTGTCTCTCTGGTACTCATTTGTGTGTTGTGTAGGATCGTCTGTGAAGTTGTTCTGTGTTTTCATTTTCAGTGTTGATCTCAAATTCAAAGTGAAATTAGCAGGCGAAAACTGAATTTCTACGAGCTTACCCCATTTATCTTTGACAAAGTTTCATTTTACTGAATTTGAAGATTCTTTGAACTATTAGTCATCTTTCAAACGTGCTCTAGATGCTTAATGATCATTCCTTGGTTGCATTGAAATTCCTGGTATGGCTCCAACGCAAGGTGTGCTGTTGAACTAGTCAACGATCGCAAAATAAATCCTTGTTCTCATTAGTTTTTCTTTGTATATTCACGTCAGAAGATGATAACCGTTTACCGAAGTGGGAAAAATACGAGCGTTTTCCTGTGCCGGCTATTAGACGGAATTCTCGCGCGTTTCCATGCTTGCTCGTGCTGACACTGATCTGTTTGGTTCTCGACTTCTGTATATCAAGCTTTTTATTGTGTCATTGCCTTGGTAATCCATATGATTGATCATTTCAAGATATTGAGTTACGCAACAATTTGCATAACGATGAGCCGTCTTGAAACGAAAATATTGTGATTACGATTTTTCTCCAAGCCGTATTTTTTGGTACGGTTGGCGAGACATTTCGGAGTGCTTCAAAGCAACCTTATATTTTTTGTCGCTGCAACACGTGTAGGTAAGTTGACGTAATTACTGGAAGCGTTTGTTTTCGTTCTACACTCCTTAGAAGGATAAGAAACTTGTTCACGTTTCACTGCCAGAATCTTAAAGTTTATACGCATCTAGCTCATATAATTTAACAACACTCACGTAAACTAGGTAAAATAGCACTCAGGGCTGTTAAGTGTGTACATACTCAATGTTCGTACGAGATCTCGCTTATTTCTGATTATTTAATATCATTATTCATAGGCGCCTAACATTGAAATTGCTCCGATCAAGTAAGAACATTTATCCTCGCTTAAGTTACTTCGTAAGAAAAACTGAAGTACGCTTAATTATTATGCAAATAGAACGTAAGTCTTCGCAGTTTTCTGTTTTACATAGTTCGGTTTTCATTGGAAGCCCTAGTCGATCATGAAAAATATCCCAATCGATATCACAGGTGTGTATTCATACGTGAAGTGCTATTGGACTTCCTTTGAAATCTATTTCGTACACTACAGTACGAATTTTCTTGCATAGGAAGTATGATTTGCTTTCATAAAACTTCCTGGATTCCTAAGTTTATTGGCGTATTTTAATTCATAAAAAATTTGTGTATTTTGTTAAGCTGCGTATGGAGCCTAGCAAAACCTGAGCCTTGCGCTCTTATTTGTTTACGTAGGTTTTGGTATATTCGAAGCTCGAGTTGCTATTTCGTTGCGTTCGGCCAACATTTACCAGGATTATAATGTATTCGAGGCGATGGTTGCAAAAATCGAGCAAGCGCGTCCATCCAATCTCTGATTAGTCATCCTGACGCGGGTTGACCATTACAGTGAGAGCCGCGGCCAACGCGCTCACGAATCTAATTTCCTCTTTGGCTTGCCAGTCTTGCCAGGCTAGAGCGACACTTATTTTTTGTCTGAAAGCTTCGTTTTTGCCCTTGTACTGCCTCGCAAAAACTTCGATTTCAGCCAAGTCAATGTGAACATTATCCAGCCGGTCAGAGCACGGCTGATGATAGTTCAAACCGTTTAAGATGACTAATTTTTCAATTCACTAGGAGTTTTGTTCAGTTTCCTCGATCATTGAAGCACCATTGTGGATTCTTTTATGTGAATTCTAACCAGTTAATGCGAAATAAAATTTAACCTTTAGAAATAGTTTTTAATTCGATTTAACGGAATGCATTTCTTTACTGTAGTTATATGACTTTGCTTGATTCGAACCAATTTTCTCTCTGAATTCTGCGTTGCCTTTATTGAGTGAACCTAAGTTCGTTACCATAGTTCTCTGTCGAAAATAACGATCTGATTTGGTCGATGCAATAGTCATCACTTCGTACGCTGGGAAACCATCGGGACTATGGCCAGTGTTTAAAGTTCTATAATTTTTACCTAGTTTACTAATCTGCATTCTGCACTTATTCATATGTACTGCATATGTACGTGATTTAACGAATATTTCTCATGTAGGGTTCAGAAATGTGCTGAAATAAAAGGGTCTCAAGGGACTCCTACGGAGTTTGTGTGATTCTGGCCTCGCTGGGCCACGATTGGTTCTGGATCAAAGTGCGTACATACATAACATAATGCCCCGAGGTTTGTGTTTTGATTCGTTCTATATGAAGGTAATGAAAATTCTTTTATGCGTTGGTTGACTCAGTCCGAGTGAAAATGCTGAAGTTAGGTATGGCTGTGAAGTGAGAACCTACTTAGATATTCGCCAGAAGCCCTAAATTTATTTGGCAAGCCAAGAAACTGCTATGCCACGTTTTGGTCAGGACGCAAGACGGATGCATTTGTGGTTTCTGTGGCTCTTACGTGTACACGAACTTGAATTCTTGCGGCAGACGCTGGAGCCGCGCAGGCATCCGCGCCAGTAATGTTGCAGGGTTGCCGGACTTCAATTCAAGCTGACCAATGCACCTAGAGTATGAAATTCAAGCCAACCTTCCATTAGCAAGTTACTGAAATGTGAAGAATGAAAATCAATTTTTGTACTTCACGGATTCAGTTTGAAAGTTAGTTCTAACCTGAAGGAATTAGTCTCAAAACAGGACAACCTGGTGAGACTGGCCGGCTGCTTCCTGTTGCTGATGAGTTGTGTTTACTCAGGTCTTTACAGTTCACTGCGGCCGCCAACTTCAAACGCCACTTATTTCCAGTCTCAAAAGATCAGCAAAGAAGTGTGTTTGTTTTACACTGAAGGAAATGGGCCGGCTACGTTAAACATCGGAATAATGGGAGTTGTGCGTGTCTCGCTTGGGAATGCGAGCTCTTTCACTCCGTGCGTTGTGTGTGTCGGTTGGACTGGTGGTGTTGTCCGCACGTGATGGTCGAGCGCCATGAGGGATCTCACACGTGTGTTAAATATAGTTCTTTTCCAGCTAAATTACTGGAAAGCTTGTGAGAGGGTTTCTTAACTTTACGTGATGTCTCCGGGGCTGTTATCACGATAGAATTAAACGTTGTGCCAGTTTTGAGAGAGGACAGAATCTTAGTGTAGTGCGTTGTCTGAGATCCTCTTCAACGTTTTTCATTTCACAAAGAGCTACTCATGCGTACCACCCGTAGACAAAACGCATTTTAAGTTTTCAGCCGAGATGCATGTGCTAGACAATCGTGCTCGAGAGATGGTTCGTGGTTGTCCTGTCGGGGCGCGATTTACTGCGACATCGCTTGAGCGCGAACGTCTTATCGCGACCGTGAGGTTTTCGTGATCTCTCCAAGTTCTGAGAATGATGATGGCTCACATGAGCCTCGTCTCACTCATTAGTTTGAGCTCCGAGCTCATTGTGTCAGGCGGGTCGTCGTCTCGTGACAATACCCATTTTGCTGGCACACCCTTCTCATTTTAACAGCTTCGAGTCCTATTAGTGTCACTTTATTGGGATTTTTGCAATCACATCGTCACGACTTCACTCTCTGTTTGGAACTTAGGAGGATGATTTTGATTGGATATTTTTTTTTCTTGTGGATTAAGGTTTGTTCATGCAAGTTTTTGCTACCTAATCATGTGGGTTGACAGTTGTTCACGTTTAGAGGAAGAAAATATTGTACTCCAAGTCTTCAACAGGGTGCAAGCACAGTTTAAATCACGCATACTTTTTTCATCAAATGTCATTGGCATTTTGTCACCCTTCTTTTATAAGTAGTTGTTTTATTCGTCAGATTGCGAGTATTGGACCTCGGTTTCTAAATAGCAGTGAGCTGAAATAATAATAGTCTCGTTTATGCTTCACTTTTCATAGCAAACATCAACTGGTGAAGCGAATGGGGAGATAATTACTCCCCATTACTGGGGAGTACTTTATTACTGATAGCTGGTCCAGAGAACCAAGTTTGTGGATAACGTTGAACCGCGGACCTCTGTGGCTTTCCGATGTCGTCCGTATCATTACTCTTCCTAATTCATGCTAACAAATATAATCAATAAGGCTCTTAAGAAAGTCTCATTTCCTGCTCAGTTCTCCCCAGACATCACGATAAAGATCTTGAAACGTGAGGAATTTACCTGAGTTGCTATCGTTTGACCGCCGGGACACGAGTGCCAGCAGTCGTGTTGCCCAGAAAAACAATGCCCCGTACGATTATCATTATGAATAGCGGCACAGGGAACGTCTGTACCTGGCCGAGCACACCGTCTTCTTTGATTATTCTGTCATTATGGAATTCCGGGCGTGTTTTTACAGGGATTGTTTTTTCCTCTGCACTATGTTTACGGGTTTTTCTGTTACTGAACGCAGAACTCGAGTTAACGCTTGATTGCGACCGCGTCGGCGGCGTCTATGAAACGTTGTCGTCCTAATACCTTGTATATTTGATGAGGCAATGTAATTACAGGGCCTTCCTCGGACCAGGCCCACCAGATAACTCTATTATTTATAGATTCTCGCATTTTTTATCCTGACATTGATCGCTCACAAAACTTATTAGTCATTCATTTATTATGTATATATTTACGCTTTTTCTATCCTGACATTGCTCTCTACCAAAACGCTATTAGTCAGGTTATCATCAATAAATTCTCGTCGTTTCTATACTGACATTGATCGCTGACAGAGCTTTATTAGTCGTCAATTTAGTGCCTGGCTTCAGGATCGATCGATGACCAGTCAGCTATGACCCGAGGATTAAGGCTGAGATAAATGGTTCCCTGGCTGAGACTTTATAGAGTGCAACTCGTACCGCCCAGTTCTATGTTTTTAAAGTTTAAAGTAACTAACATACAAGTATTTTGAAGAAGCCATTGCGACTTCCAAAAAATTTGCTGGCAGAAATAAGAAAGTTTACATTGGTCATGTTGTACTGGAAACAACGCCCCGCTAGTTCCCTTCTTGCCACGTTGAGAGTTGAAATTAAGTTTTGTGAATTGAATTTCCATCATAGGAATGGTGATATAATTTATAATTCAGATACAATTTCTCACTGGATGTTGATATTTTAAACCACCTGTGTTAGTTGTTAATTGCTTTCCATAGAAATTAAGTATTTTTTGACCAGGTTATGTGAATTTTGGTAGCACCTCTTAACAAAAGTGGGGGCTTAAGATTCTGAAGCAGATTCTTCGGAATACTCCATGATTCCAGAGCAACATATTAGAGACGTAGGGCAGGGGCGTGCTTGCATGCACGTGGTTTAGAGTCTATCCCATGTGGAAATGGTGCTTCTCAGTTTTGATCGTAGTTACTCATCCCAAAATCAGCTGCACTTTTTGCGGAAGGCTTAGTGTTGTGGGCTGGTAGACATTATGTATATTTCCTTTTATCACTTCTCGTTATCACGCTATATATGGAGAGAGAGGCCGACGTTCCGTGTGACCGATGTTCTGTGCGAGTGTGTACAACACTTCATCTGTATGTTTTGTTCTTGAATGTTCGTCTCAGTTTGATGTTCTGTCCCGCAAGAAGTAAACTGATAAGGCAGAAAAAGCGGTTAAATTCGAATTTTATACTTACCAGCCGCACGTGTTTCAATTGTTCAATTAATTTACTTCAATAAGTATTATTTTTGATGGCTAAGGATCAGTTGCATATGTTTTTATGGATGTATATTTTTTATCATATCTTATTCTTTGCTGTTAAAATATTCCCGAGATACGTTTGATCAGTGACGACTACGTTAATTTGAATGAAAAATTCTTGCCCTTTTATAAATGTTATTTTTTCAACTCCACCTGATTTATTCAACGGTAAAACGTGTTGGAATTAATAAAGGTTCCTAATGGCTGGACGAAGCTTACTCAGTTGCCGTGAATCTCTCCCAGGTCACTTCTATGACTTTCTGTATTCTTATTTTCTCTGAGTTTGCTGAAACGCCTCAAATTTGAATCACATCCATACCTCTATAAATTTAATGAGACTCTTCTAGTCAACATCTCACGATAAGAGAAGGCCCTAATCTCAATTGAACACTACATCTTGTGCGGGTGCTTTATGCCTTCTTATTTGTACGCTATCTTCGGTGGTAAGTCTGAGGCCTCTGAATTCGATTGCGAGGTCAATCTGCTGAACAAATCCTGCGCAGATGGGATGGAAGATAAGGATGAGTTCCCACGGATCAGGTCTCGACACAGCCACGCTTAGCATGGGCAGCTCGTGCCCAGCTCATCTTCGCCGTAGCGTGTACAAGCACAGGTTCTTTTGTTCATTAGATGAATATATTTTAGCTTACGTCGCTTCAAATTTGCTCTTAAGGGCACAAATCTTACATTACAAGCGACGTACTTTACTGTGCCATATGCTTTCAGGGTGTTATAAATAGATCAGACTTTAAATTCTCCAAGGCCTCGACGAATAACGCATACGAAGACTTACTGATTTTCGTATACGCACTGCGTACAGTCATTTTTTTATTGTTAGCCGGGTGCAATGTTGGATTATATTTTCTGATTCTTAAATATCATTAACTGCGTACAAAACAGGAAGTGAGGTAACATTTTCAATATTATGTTTTCCTGCATTTTCTGCACTTCTTTTCAGATTTGATTGGCGGCTCGTGAAGTATTAATGAGGGGACAATCTTAACTTATCCGAAGATGTAGTTTATTTAATCCGTTAGGTTCGAAGAGCTGTCTTTTTCGGATATCCTGAGGGAACAAACAATATAATTTAACATCTCTTGACTGGTAGTAAATTGGTTATTGTCAGATTTTGAAACATATTGTGTCGAATGTATTTTCGAGCTGACTTCAGCGTGGTTCTAATTTAGAAAGATGTCAACCTACATCGGTGCTCCAGTTCTGATGCATCGTTGCTAAAATTACGTGATTGTGTGGTGCGTAATTCTGCTTCATGGCGACGTCCAGTTTGTTCCCATTTCTAACTCGCTCCATTTTCTCATGAATTTTTATTACAATATGCTGAAAAATATTTTATCGTTCTCACCGCAACATTTTTGGGGAAATCCTCCGATCGAACACATCTTTTGGTGGTCACTTAATTGTTTTTTTTTTCACGAAAATGCTTAACAATCTGACCATAGTTCTAACATGATTCACGAGGCTAAGCGTCGAAATTCCTTTCACAAATCCCCAAGAGAAGTTTTCTAGGAGGAGGAAGAGAAAATAAGATAAGTGAAGTTCGATATAGCTAAAATTTCATGATTTATACGTAATAATTTGAGCGAGTTCTCATTTCTGCGTATCGCGCTGGCCCCGATGTGAGTCAAAAGTCCCGCTTGATTGAGGCTCAAATTGTCCGACATTATCAAATTTCTTTACAGTGTTGTTTCCAGAGTCTTGTCCTCATATACTATTTTCATTGGTTCATTGCACAAGCTTTAAATCAAATGTTGACTTGGTAATTAGGCCGCTAAAGCTGACGTTTCTGACTCGTCACGGCGCTGCAACATCTTCATTTGCTTTGCCGTGCTTGTGGCAGCCATTAACATTCGTTTTGTCATATTCACAATGCGAAAGAGAAACTCAAACCTTCAATTTGGAACGGCAAAGTTTGAACTTGCTTATTTTATTGATGGGGCTTCAAGCGAATTCGTGCATTGGAGCATAGTCTCGCATTTTTATTCGAACGTGGAGCGCGCGTTCCTCAGTTATGCAATAATATTAATAGCTGCACATCTTCGTTGAATAATTGCAGTATAAGGCTCGTCTGAGATGAGTCTACTACGCCTTTTATCTAGTGTAGTTATTAGATATTCTTCCGAATACAATTTCATCTTTGAATTTGAAATTCGACATTTCTAAACTTAGCATACGCAAAATTTAAATAAAAGTTCCCCTTTTTGTTTCGAATAGCTTGTGATCGCCTTCAAGCAGCTCCCTTAAACAGTTCCCTTCAACATCGAAGGGAGACCATTAAAGTGTACCCGTATCCCCATGTTCAAATGAATCCTACCCTTGCGAGGCTGGGACGTATGGTACACCTGGCTCCAGGTGACGATCGTTATTACCGATGCCCCATAAATTTCCTGGCAGCACGCGACAGCTCGGTCTCGACGCCGTAGCTCAGTAATTAAGTTAGCCGTGAAATGAAGCCCATGCTGCCATCATTTTTCTCCCCCCATTTGGGTAGACTTCAGCGAACTTTCTTATAAGGCCAGCACGGAAAATGTGAGACCGATCGTACCCCACGAACCTTTAAGGGTTCACATTTGGTCGGCTTCGAGCTTTTCTTTACTTAACCCTCTTGTTGAGTACTATCAGAAAATCCAAGACTGAGCTTATTCGTAGGAAAGAGCCACTGTTATCACGAATCGTATGATTCTTTGTCGAATTTCAGCATGGTTAATTACGGTGGGACAGTGTGCCACAGTCTGCTGATGAGGTAGTATGGAACGCGAACGTGCGTGCTTACATCATTTAGTAAGCTTTCACATGGATTTTTAAATAACTTCAGTAGGCTTTCGACTGTCTCAAGATTCATTTTGACTGTTTGAAGACTCTTTTTGACCGTTTCAAGATTTCTTGCTACTGTTTCAAGATTTCTTGTGACTGTTTCAAGATTCCTTGTGACTGTTTCAAGATTCCTTGAGACTGTTTCAAGATTCCTTGCGACTGTTTCAAAATTCCTTGTGTCTGTTTCAAGATTCCTCTCGACTGTTTCAAGATTTGGTTTCAATATTGACTGATTATTGGTTGACATTGAGACGATGGCTTATAAGGTGCGGATGCGGACTGGGAGAGCGATGTGCACGACCTTTTGAGGCATGGCGAGCAGGCAGCGACGCAAGAGGCGGGCGTAGGGCGTGCCGCGCACCTCGGACGCCCTGATCCCTGCCTGATAAGTCCAACATTGTTGGGCCTCTTCACTCTAATGTGAAGCTACTTTCGAAGTTGGCTGGCTCTCACTCAGCTCCTCTCTCACCCTACTCTTGCGGACGCTCTCGGTGGCGACTCGATGTTCATTCTTTTTCTCTTCAACCTGCGCCACTTTGCTGTAAGTTGTTTCTTCTGATAGCGGTTGCCATTTTTTGGTTACAGTTATTCTCTTACTTTCTCATCTTTGCCATTCGAGTTTGATCGGTTACTGTAAAATCTTAGTTAAAATTACCTTGACATTAAAGTTTTACTGATAATTGAAATCTTGAAGCTGCTGTTATCCTTTCTTCATACTTTACCATATTTTACCCTGGCTGTGAACTCGCTTGAAATTAATGCCTTTTTTATGTTACCTTCTTTCATGAAATAATAAAAAGACAGACTAGCTGTCCATCGAGTAAAACCGTTGAAAGTTTAAGTACTCTCATGCTTTTCATAATGTAATCCAAATGAATTTTTTACGGGGTGGAGATTTTCAATTTCTGTCGGATTAGTTCACTGTAAATAATCCAACCATTGTAGCACACTGTGCTTTACTATCGTTCAAATGTGCAAAGCAGAAACCGTTTCCCAGAGAGATGAATGATTTCTTACTCGAATATCGACGTTGCTCAGTGCTAACTCAAACAGGAAAAAACATTCGACGGAGCATGAAGTATGTATGCGCTAGAAATATATGATTTAACTCATTTGCTACGGTAACACTACTGGAGAACCATTTTTTAACTCTCATGACATCACATATGAAAATATTTTCATACCATTATGTACTTTGGAAACTACACGCCTTTGTGCTCCTGAGAACTTGGCATTTGGCAAAATTCCTTTTGCTTTGAGGTGTATGGGGGATTGATGGAGGGGGGAGGGAGGATGAGCTTATGGTCTCTGTCATCGTCAGCACGCGTCGGACTCTTGGTTTCCCGTGAGCCCTCACTAAATTTTCGCGGCAGGGTCGATAGAATTTGGTGCTCGAGTCTGTAGTGGGTTTAGTTCAAGTGAATTTTGTTTTCCCTCTTTAGTTTCCTTCGTAAGAAAAGCCAACGTATCGGGTACCTTCTTCACGCGTGAATGTCTTCAACGGTCTTCCAATTAATACTTCTTTTTTAATTTTTTGTTTCGCTTTCTGGCGTTATAGTGCTTTAGCAAAGTAAGACACTCAGTTCAAGGTGAGCACGAATGTTTGGATTTTTTTTTCATATTCACAAATTTCTGTCTCGGCTCGTTTTCGAGACAACATTCAAAGCTCGAATAGCATAAATGAGTGAGCTTTTCCGACGCGCAGCTCATCGCAAGTGCTCGTTTACGTATGTAACGCAGTAGCTTTTTAACGCACTAGGCGAGCAGCTGTGACTTGTCTCAAACACCCCGTACAATTAGCTAGCGACCGCGTCCTACTGGGTAAATAAATTCCTGGAAAAATTCATCTGCTGCCATTGTGCAAGCCATCGTTGATTGATCGATCGCTAAGCAAAGCGCCTACGCGTTTTGCCCATCAGAAGCTCACTTCGCACTCCAAAATAAACACGGTTTCTCTTTGGCGAATCATTGTCTGCTGCGTGATGAAGTTTCTGTCATGAGAATACATGGTAATGGCTTTAGCATATTTATCTCGACGATTTTTCGCGGAGCCTTTTCTTGTGAAACATCAATTTTTATCCAACCGGTCTGGACAATCTGTTGACTGGTTGCCTGTGGTTGCAACGCTCGACAGTTAGTCTTTCCCGACCACCGGCCATCTGGCACCCTCCGCTTTGACCACCGGACCGACCTGCGTCGCTCTTATGCTATTGCGGTCCCGTCTGTTCCGCTCTTTTTTGCTGCTCTGCGACCGCCGGACGTCCACTGGCATATGTGCGTCTGCGGCTTCTCAGAATACCTTTTCTGGTTATATGTGTTATACTCGTCAGAGTTTGTGTGTACCTAGATGGCTGGACTCGCGCTCTACGTTAATAGGGGTAGCAAAACGAGTTGAAGTTTGAAATCACTGAATTAGAATCTGTCAAAGCTCTCGATTATATTCACAAAAGCATCATATTGATGAAATAGTTTTTAAAAGTTAGCTTCCTACTTCTGAATTGAATTTAGCTGTAGCATTTTCCAATTTTCCATTATTATTTGACTACTGTATTCCTCCCACTTCAAATAATTTTAAATTATTATTGAAACACGTTTCATCGTCAAATACTCGTTACTTTGAGCTAAGTCAGTCCATGTGGTTTATATTCACATAGGCACCAGTCTTGTTAAAACTGTTAGGGTTACATATTTTTAACTGTTACTCTAACAATCGTCAATCATTTGACTCCGGCTGATGGTGGCAGTGAGATGACGTTACATTATAGGCGTGTCTTATTCATGCCCTCCTAACATGATTGCAAACTGTTCAGGCGCTAAGTGTCTGTCGTTTCGAAGAGACCTTATTTTTTTACAAGTTAGAGCTTTGGTGCCGTGTGATTTACAACTTTCACGGCCCGGAAGCGTGATACAAGATGGATTATTTTGCTCGTGACTCCAGTAATTGGAGTGAAAGTTGCTTGCACCTCATGTTCGTACGTGGCTATATTGCACAGGGCGTTGACTCACGCTTCAGCTTTCTTGACTCAGCTGCCTTTTTATGGCTATGCGGTGACTGGCTATTGCAGGATTTTCGAAATGGCTCTCAGTTCTCAGTTACTGTTGCTTCGTTGCCAGTTATTTCGTGAAGATGTTGCTAATTGGTTTTAGATGAGGTGAGGCTTATGAATCGTAATATTGAACGAGTTGTTCAGTGGTTAGAATTGTATCCACTGTCCTAATCAAGTGAGATGTGAATATCAAGGCTGAATTATGAATGCTACTTTGTGTAAACGACTTATTTGAGGGATGATGGTATATCATTGAACCTAGCGTGCGAAATTTTGTGTTAATATTGATTCGCATATGATCAGTTGGCGAAAAATTTTCGGATTCAGTACTACTAGTCACTCTAATTTAACTATTCGAACGAATTTCCCAGGGACTTTTGATTTATTTGTTTTGTACCAAACAAGGGTATATGTGTGAAAGGTCGGCTAATAATTTGAATGAACTTGTGTAGTTCTACTTGAAATGGAACAATTTCCGTTAAACTCGTGTCAGTTCAGGTACAATGGAAGAGAGCATGTCTTTAGACATTTTTGGACCCAGTCAGTTGAGTTTTTGGAGCCAAGTCACGATCTCGCTTTGAGCAGAAAAAAAGATAAATCAATTCCGCATCCTGAGTGCATGAGAATCGTTAATTTTTACTGCAAGCTGCTAGACGTGTTCAGTTATTTGCGAAGGAAGACCGCCTCTTGTGCTCCGCGTGCACGGAACTGCGATGCGTACGCGGAACGCGCGAAAGACCGCCTCGCTTGGTTGACAGACCAAGGAAATAAAATGGCTGATTTCGGGGGGCCTCGTAAATGAAATTGTTTCGTGATCAGCGGCACCGACGCAAAAATTGAGCCGTCGCTCACGAGTTGCGTGTGTTTGTGAGTGTGAGTGCCGCGTTGTGCTCTTTTTCTAAGCTGAAGACTGTTGCCAGTACGATATTGGCAACATTAGCATCACCCTTGAGTGAGCACAATTCAAGTTGCAAGTTCACACGATTACCTGATTTGCAGTTTGTCGTACACAGTCGCGGAGAGGTGGCGAGACTGTGTTTGGTTTTCAGACTACAGGATTCGGTCGATTGCCGTGCTCGTGATCACACATACCCTTAAACCGTCTGATGTACTCGTCAATTTTCTCAATCTCTTCTTTGATCTAGAACTTGCCGCTTCGTCTGTTCCTGTATCCTGCTGGAGATGCAATTGAATTGCCACTTCATTGAAATGGAATTTTCTTATGGCAGTCATAATCTTGTTTTCGGACTCTAAAATTCGTCTCAAAAATTCTATCGTTCTTGAAATCATGGGTCAAGATCTTAAAGACACTTGGATTTGATCACGTGGATTTGAACTAAAGTTTTAGATGTTGTATTAGAATGGCTTGACTTAAAGTTTTAGGAAATTTGCTTAATTTTGATTGGGAAGTGCTTGTGATTTTCTTTGCTTTCAATGGAGTTTTCTTGAAACGCTGCACTTGGACTGGATCACTCAAACGCGTAAAAACTTTCATTGTGAAAAAATAGTATTTATTGACTTTCATTTGATTTCTTTTAACTGATTGTTAGTGAATTTTTCCCTTGAAGATTGATAATAAATGAAAAAATATTAAGATTAATAGATCTGTCGAATAATTAACCAATAAAGTATATTATCTGAAAGTTGAGAAATCTTCGAGATAAACGTAACTGTCATTTGGTTTTGAACATTGTTTTCGCTAATGGTATTCTCAATTCAAATGGGTTTTGATGAGCTTAGATGTACTATCAAAGAAATTTTATTAGTCCTGCCACTACAATAAGAACTGATTTTTGGAAATATGCCGTTTACATGGAGCAATTCATTTGTTCAAGTATTAATAACCTCGTTATTTTATTTAATCCTATATTAATTGGGATGTTCCTTTTTTGATCATGGGTTTCCGGCGTCAAATTACTTTCAGCACACTATGTTATGTTTGAAGAATGCATCCAACTTTGATGTTCCCTATTTTGCCGAAAAGTTCCGCCGCCATTTGGGCGCCACCTGAAAAGGTCTCGTGACACAGATGCCTTCCAAGCTCTAAGCGCTCCACAAAAACACATCTTAGGCATCTTTCATACAGAGGCTCTGATGCCACCCAATTTTCATGGCTTCGAGAGCCATTGTTTCTGGTTGATTGGACTCAGCGGAGTCCTGAAGATTTGCCAAGGAAGATCCTCTTCGGCTGGTGGCAATGGCCACAACTAGACGCGCTCTCATTCTTCTGCGGGAGGAATTATCACTCTTTGTCGAACTAATGAGGTTCGACCAGTACGTTCTACTTCACTTGCGGATCTAAAATATGCGTTACTATTACGCTGGTAATTGCTCTCTGATGGTTTCGATGCTATCAAAAATTGCATTTTTAGAACCCTGTTTGTGATATTATTTTCAAAATAACCTTATATCTGAAAGCAGTTATGGACGTGTACGGAAGTAACTTTTTGTGATGAAGCAAATTTTAATATCGTAGACTTTTAAACTTCATATTTGAATTTATGGTTGCAATATGAAAATTACGGCTCATACGAAACGTTAATTAGAACACTTATAATTAGGGTAAACTTTTTCCAATATTTACTGAACTTGCAGTAGTGACTGATCAATTATGATAATTAGACCTCATACAGATGCATAAAATAATGAGCATGTGCATCTTATGATTCTTTAGCTCACTTGTTGGGAAAATTAGTTGTCGGTTGTATGTATGCACGGAACCATTTATGGGGACGAGCTATCGTTATTGTATACAAGTGTAAGTTCATTACAACATGGGCTGCTGCTGTTACTATGTGTAGCTGTTCACACCTCCGTAAATAAATGCGTCCCTCTTAGTGCTACAGCAGTCTCATTATTGCTGGTGTCGGTTTTTGCTAGGCTATTGTCGCCAATTTCGCGTAGTTCCTGCTATTTGTTAAGAATTCTTGCCCCGGGTGATAGAGACGTCTTGGCTTTTTACTTGTTTTGTTGCTTGTTACTTGTTCTTTTGTTGCTTGTTAATCAACATCTTTTGAGATTAACTCCAGAATTGTCTTTAAACCGTTTTTGTGTCATTTTTATTATAAATTATGTTTGAGACTATAGTTAGCGTATAAAAAGTGACTACTCCATTTTTACAAACATCTTGAAGCCTTTAGTATGTAAAATCATAGCCACTTACAAGTTGCAAAGTCAGAATCCCCTTCTTTGAAGATGCCCACAGTGTTTCATCGTATGTATTCTCTGTGTAGTTGTACACTTTAAATTGAACTGCTCTAGAATGCAAAATCTGCTAAGAATTCGATTACAATGTTACATCAGCATCTTCTACTTATTTTGCCACTTTTTTGTTATTGCAGTTGACTGAAATATCAGGCAATTAATGATGTTCTTTCTTTTCATTCTACTTTTTTTTTATTTTTGAGGAAGCTACCGCTACGATTTTGTAGAATTAAAGCGCCCTCCTGGAGGTGATGGTCATTAAAATTTAGCATTACACTTCAGTAATCCCTCTAGGGGCACAGGATAGGTCATGGGCAATAGCGTTAGACTCTTTAGGGTCGTCTGTCCTGTGCTATGGGGACAGGCGTCTCCAGAGGGACACTGTCACCTACCTCAGCTTTAGCATGGCCTTCGGTACTTACGTCTTTCGTGCCCAGTTTTGCTTCTTTCAATACTCGCACCTTCTACGCTACCTCTTCTTAGTTTTCTTTCTCTTCATTCTTAACTTACTGTTTTTTTGCATAGGAGATCCTGTGTGGGAACACACTGTATGCATGTAGTTTTCTGTAGTCCATAGTTGATGGTCCCTTCTTTCCGCTCTCTTCAAATTACATTTCGTGTGGATAGGGAGCTTGAAAACACTATTGAAACCAGCTTACTCCAGTTATAGTAATCCTTAAAAAAGGCCGTCGACAATAAAGTTTGTTGAGATCAGTTGATTGAGATCCCTTGATTTTTCCACTGTAGTGTTACTGCAGTAATGCACAGTTGCATTCAGCCGATCGCTCGCTCGACTAGCCATTTAAATTGCGGGGGGCCTGAACGGAAACGCCGTGGAAACTACGGTCACGCTTTAGGCTCTGGTACTTCATCAGAGTTGCGTTAGGTTTGCTTTTGGCTTACGCGCTGGTTGTATCCACACGCTCGTTGAAGTTTGTTATGAAGTTTTTGTTTTAGTGTGTTCGTTCATTTTAAATTGTTCAGTTTCAACGCAGTTTTATACCGATTTCCTTTCGCTACGATTCAGTCTCGATTTATTTTTGGGGACCACATTCTGCATCTCAGTGTACACAATTGTCACCCTTCACCTCTTGACTGTTAATTCTATTCAAAATAACATAACTATAACATAACTTACGCGTAATCTTGGTCTAGGTGTGTTCAGTGAAGCGAATTGCCTGTCTATGTGCTTTAGGGACTTGACGACTTCAGGTATGATGCTGAGGGCTGAATTCACCTGCTTCGTCCTGTTCGTCGGTGCATGTCCTCCCAAGTGTACGTCTGGGAATAGGTTTTCCAGAGGCAGCCCTGGCTACCGATAGTATAATCACAAACACTGAACACGAATTTCATCCGTTTTAGCTTAAACTATGGTGGGGCTTTACAGTAGGGCCTTATTTTTTATTTTCTATGCTCGCCGTTCCCGCTTGTGAGGGAGATCAGAGTTCTATTCCCGACTAATGCATTGTTTAAATACTTTAGTCTTCAATTTTTAACTTTTTGAGGTGTTCGCTACTAGTGTTAGATGCATGTGCTCGATTATTGTGGTCATAAAGAATTATTATCTCTTGAAATGAAACTCAAAACTGAAGTACATTAGTAATGCTTTAAGTGATCAGGCGTCATATAATTAAAAAGTTATAGTTTATGAGCAATACTTTAGTAATAACAGAAACATATTTTTTATAATAATACGTATTCGCGTATAACAGAATCCAATATATCATTATTTTGAAATATGACTTCCACACACTTATGCTCATCCTTATACTGTTTCTCAGCCCCATGACGCTATTTTTCTGGGTTCTATTCTTTTCCGTCAAGGACGACTGGCTATTTTTACCTTGCGGAACGAAGCTTTTGCTGAAATTCTTATTTTTGCGTTCCTGAATTCCCTGATTAACAGTAAGCGACTGCGGCTATTTTGAGTGGTTATTGAGGCCACAGAGACTCATGTCCGCAATTTCTGGTGTCCTTCGCGCAAATTTTTCCCATGCAAAGCTGCAGATTTTTCCTTATCGAAGTTGCATAATATTAAAAAACCTTGCTGCTCTTGTATTATTGCTGTTGTTGTATTATTGCTGTTGCAGCTTAAAATTTTTCAGCAATTTGGTTTGCTTAACCTAATGAATGCTTGCATTTGCGTTTGGACTGGGTCTGTGTATAAAATATATTTGATGTATTTTGGTGAGAACTTGAGTTCCATAATTTTTTACCGTGTAGAACAATTGCTAAAATTATATGAAAATTAGGCAGTGTCTCTCGAGTCGTCGCTCAGATACTTTATTATTTTTAGGTACATATTCTTTACGTGAAAATAATTTTTGCTACCGTATACGTAAGTTGATAATCCTTCCCGTGTGGTTAAATTATTTGACGGTAACGCTATCCTCCCATTCATGAAAAATCTTTGAATGACAGAATGTTAATTGCTGATTGCTGACCTGTACAAATCAAAACTGTGGTGTGTATTTTTTTGGGAGACCGGAACGTCCTCTAGTCCATGTATCACAAAGGGACATTATCGTTAGTTGCCGTGGCCATAGAATGAAAGTTTTTCCCTACACCAATAGCCTGCGCACTTTGATCAATGAAAAAAGTTTCTCATTGTTTCGCACTCGCCCGTTGTTCTGCGTGTCTTTTGACAGTTAACGTTAATACGATTCCCAGTCATTTGTTCTTACGTTAAGCGTTTCATTCATTTGCTGTTCGCTATTTGATCAAATAGTGGAACATTTTACTCATGAACAGTTTACCAGGCAGCAGGAACATGATGCGCACGCGTCAGTGACGGTAACACTCTCTATGCTTGAACCGAAAGAGCTCGAGCTTCTGCCCACCGAATTGGAACTTTCAAATGACGTGCTAAATTTTACTGGGAAAGAATAGCAAATTCCAGCGTCAGAAAATAATCGCTAGTCTTAGATTTTTGTGAATGCATTCGCTTTACTGATGTGCAACAGTCATTTGCAGCTTCCTTCTGAAAATATCCCTTGCATCGCACCTTCACGAGCTCGTAAACGATATTTCTATAAATTTAACTTTAATAATCAATGATCATACGTAGCTTGTCTCCTAGCTCTTGTAGACTGTTTTCACGACGAAAGAACGTTGTTGTGTCCGACGAAATCAGTCTTTAAATGTGAATACACCTCGCCCGTATCAGTTGAGAACGCCTTTGGAGCGCTACGTGGCGCATATGCGTCACGCAGCTTTACGTCAGGCGTGGGAGGTGCGGCGCAACAATTGTCCGAGGAAGTGATGCGTGTGTGCGCACCGCCAAGCGGAAATACGCGCTTCCCCTCCACCCTCCGTCCTTCCGTCCGTCCCCTGCATTCCATCCAGCGCACCACCTGCTGCCGCTCTGCTGCCGCCCTGCTGCAGCCCTGCTGCTGCCACCCTAGTGCGCGCCCCTCCACGAGGAGGGATCACACGCGAAGAGAGGAGGGGGAAAAGGAAGGATGAAAAAACGAGCGAAGAGGAATAAGGAATCCCACCATTGCTGACGACCTGTTAGAGGATCAAAGTTTCTCGTTATTTTAATCTTGCAGTAATTTTAAAAAGGGCGAGTGGTGAGGCGTGGTATTTATATGCAGGTATGTGTACTCTTTATGTGTAGTGCTCCACACTAACTTCATGTCGTGTGCGACTTTTGTCATGGGAATGCTCACATTATTGCGTGCAAAAATATATTCTGATTTTCATTCATTAGCGTCATATGTATTGAATCCTCAAGTGTAATTTATTGACCTCTGACAATTGTCCTGGCTAAATAACTCCTTACGATTTTGACTCAGAGATCGTATGTTCAGAACAGTTTATTAGCAATGTAACAATGATATGTAGCAATTATCATAGCCTAATGAGTTATTTCAATTTACATTTTTGGCAATGAAATGCGTAGAAGCAGGATATTTTAATCTTAAAATTAACCCCCCTTCTCAAGTGGCCTGTGATATGCAATAGGGTTTTGTTAGTCAGGTTTCTATAACGCATGTTGTGGGTACTGGCGTCCCTAGGGGGCACAATTCGGGTACCTCAGTTTAGGTTGTCTTCTGGAACTTCCATTTTTCGTTCCCAATTTCCTTCTTTCAATTACCAAACTTATTCACTTTCTGTTCTTTGTTTTTTCTTTCTATTTTTTCTTAACGTGCCATTTTTATGCTGAAAAAATCCTGTGCGGGAACACACACTGCGCATAGATTCTCCGTTTTCTATAGTCCATACTAAATCGTCCCTTCTCTTCGTTCTTTTTATCACATTTCATGTGACTGAGGAGCTTCAGACAAAGTAATGGTATGATAACCTAATCTAATCCTAAAGTTGAGGCTGATGACAATGTCGATATTTGATTTTAAATATAAGCCGACGTACGATTATCAATAGTAAAGGTGACGGATTTAGGTTCATATCAATAGTATAAGATTAAAATCGGCAAAGCGAGGCAAATACCCCTGAAAACTATTCCCTTAATTCAATTTCATCTCTTTTGACTCTAGACTAGTGAAATCTTGTGGTAGGTAAATGGCAACTCCGATATTACTATCAAACTATGACACTATTCTTTATGTTACTCTAGGTGTTAACTTAAATACTAGAAAATTTTGACCACAATGTGTGTGTAGTATCTGTGTGTGGCCAAGGTTTTACCTGAAATATTTTGTTTTGTTTCCTTGGTTTATTTTTGACGATGCTCGCATGATTCTGAGACGCATATAAAAGTTTATGCTTCCCTAATTGATTTACTACCCACGACCGAATGCCAGAGTTTCAAAGCATGCAGAGCTTTACTGCATCTCGAGTCGGAACCCGTTAGTGCTTGCTATTCATAAATAATCGAACTTGCATTGAGCCATTCTATTGGTCAAACTTTCCAATATAGATCAGGGGCTGATAGAGGGGCCGCGGCGCATTTGAACTCGCCCGTCCAATCTCGTTGATTGCCGTGCAGGCCTGTAAGCTTGGGCGCTTTGTGTCTAATTCAGCTTCTACTTTTTAAAGTTCGCTGAAATGCTTCGAATAACTTTCCTTTTAACCCTCTCAGGGGTGGTCTAATTGTTGGCATTTCTTCTTTTATTGTGTACTGCCAAACTATAGTAAGTTTTTGTTCTCGAATAATTGTGTTAGAATATGGAATTTTATAACATATTTTTTAATTTACGTGCCATCATTGGGAACGATCAAGCCCAAATTTATCCGTCAAACAGAACTTGATTTCAGTGTACAGTGAAAAATTGTAAATCTGCTCGATCAGAAAATAGAGCAGAACTGGGCCGCAGGTCGTTGGAGGCGTCATCTTTAAATTAAAGGCGCGTGTGTCTCTCTTTTGCTTCACGTGAAGTCAATTTAGTTGACTGGGACGTTCGTCTTCCTTTAAGTCCTATCTCTAATCGCAGAACTTATGCGCATTAGCTGACCAGTTCTCTTAAGCCTACCTTGCGTTCAATGCTCTCAGTAATGAACTTGTCATTCATGCTTGGAAAACTCCACTTCTGTTCGTTTCTTTCATTTATATGAGAGCAAGCTTCGGTGTCCCCGAAATATTTCTGGCGTTTGTCATTTCCTGCAGTATTGTGTAGAACGCAACGTCCGAATGTTTCGAAAGCTCATTGAAAGAAGTGTCTCTAAATAGTCGAACTATGTATTGTACGCACATTTTTATTTTTCTGTTGTTTTCTTATTAACTTGAGTATGTTCATTCTAGTTTTTTTCTTTTGTTTGAAATACGGTAGTCGGATATATTGAGGCGAGCGGTAGTGCTTCCGAATTACATAAGAAGAATTTACGTCTGTTCCGAGTGGCACGTGCTGTATTCTACAATTCCCTTTGATTAAGAAAAAAAATATCACGGGTATGAAATCTTAGGTGTTATTGAGTTGCAATAATTTTTATGGGATTTTGAAGTGCTCTTTTTTTCTTCTTACGTTCTGATTTCAGAGCAAGTTGTAGTTTCTAACTTATGGTGAGAATAAGAGTATAACAAATATCCAGCTACCTTGCGATTGTTCCTTCAATGACGTTTGTTCGATATCACCGACCTTGTCGTTTTGGTTCTTCGCCAGCACCACAATCTCGACAGTGGCTTCGTTGGTCTAACAACAAAGGTCCGCCATCTGATTGCCCGGTTGGCATTGATATCCGGAACCTTTGTTAGCGTCCTTTGCTGTGAGAGGGAGCTTTGTCCCTTGGAATTATTGCATTCTCGCGGTGCCATACAGTCTGCCTACATCTTTTATCTCTTCCAGTGATGGTGCTTCAGAATTGATGTTAGTGATCCTCGTATAATTTTGGTGTAATGTACTCCAGTTGTGAAATATGTATGGTGTTGAAATGCAAGCATACAAAATTTGACCGTCATCATTACAGGTGTGCCAATAGAAGTAGCATCAGCACGTTTTCGTACGTCGCTATTGACATTTTGATTTCGTCAGTGGAGTCAATTGTAGTTAAATCCATGTTTTTTTCCGTTAAGCTCATACGTTCACCGTGCTATGTTGAGACTCGTTCAGTGCTCATAACACACTCCTGTCGAAACAAGCTAAATTTCGTGTCTTGAGATATCGTCACACTTTTAATTGCGTAATAATTCACGTTGGTGGAAGTTGCTACTGTACACATGATGCATTGGATCATGGTGCATTCCAAACTCTAAGAATGGAAATTCTCCGTTAGAAATGTCACCGAAAGCATGCCTCTCCCTTCCTCTCCTAAAGCGTGCGCTTCCGTGACTACGCAGCATGCACCACCAGTTAATCCGTCATCACAAGCGTCGCTCTCTGTTTTGTGTTCGTGACGAGTCCTTGGTTCTGTAGATGCTCCTTCTTTGCTGATCAGTTGCCCTAACTTCTTCTTCCTGCCGCTGTCTATATTATACCAATGTCCGCTTATTTTATCACGTAGTCATTATAATTGCACAAAGACCTGCGATTCTCTGATGTCAAAATAAGAATCACACTGTAAATTTTTGTATGTATGGATCATAATAAATGACGCATACCGCTCTCAATCGCATTAGCTAACGTGACCGATGTTTTGACTTAAAATCCTCACTTTATCAGAAACTGTGCAGAATTACCATCGTTTCCAATGTGCAGCAGGTCGAAGGAGACCACTTGTATTAGCCAACGCTAAATTACTACGCTTCCTTTCCCCCCCCTGCGAACTCTTCAAGTAGGGCATACTGATGGCGTCTCAATTTACTTGATGTGAAATAAATGCCTCTCTTATTACGCTACGCTGTTTGTTGCAGTGATGATGATTGAGACGATCCCATTTGCAAATAGTATCAGGAAGTGAGTTAAATCCTTCTAATTTTACTAATTATCATATTTTTGATCTTAACTTTTTAAGTTTCCACTCACTCAACCTCCAATAAAAGAACTTCAAATCGAGTATTGAATTTTCTCTTTTTCCAGTGTAATTTTAGCATCATTTTAGCATCTTTCACATGATTTTAACGCGAAGTTTAATGAAACATAATTGTAATTTGAACGAAGGAATAAATATATTTGTCGTCTTCTTTGTCTTCTCCCTTATTTGTGTTGTTATATTTTTACTGAGTTTTTAGGAAACTGATTCTTCAGTGCGTAATCAGTTTTCCATTGTCGCCAAAAAATCTTTCTTCTTTGTCGAGCTTTTTATCCTAGTTCATTTATTTAGTTTCATACTCTACTAAGTCTCCCTTTTCTCCCCCTAGTTAATATACTATAATTAAATCATCAGGATCCTTTGCCAGGCGGTAGGATTCCCATTCCTCGTTCGCTGCGGTCCCTATTAGCTTTCAGTTAATTATCTCACGCGTATTAAGTTGCTCACCTTTAAGGGGATCCTGCATCCTTTTCCTCACTCTATCTTATCTGCAAAATTGCTCATCCATTTTCCCTGGTAGCACTTTTTCCTACTGCCCCGCACAGGCTTGCTGTCCGTGCTTTGCTGTACAGCTAGGAGTCGTCTAGCTGCACCAATAACTCCCACGACTCGCAGTACTGTCTTTACACATCCGAGTTACTTTTCCATCCTGCGGAGTTACTCGCTCTTCTCACTTTGTGTACGGATGACCGTCTTTTCTACTCCGGATTGCTGTTCAGTCTACACTCTCACCCACTTCAATTGCGTAACTCCGCGCCACAGAATTTTACGGATCAATGAGTTTTATAATCTCGTTTCCTGTAGTGGTGCAATATTTTGATATGGTTTATTATAAGTAATTTTCTGCCTGTAGGCGCAAAATCTTTTGTTCCGCAGTTAATTACGACCAGTTCTGAGTATTTTGAGACTGCTGCTTTGATGGGTTACAGTCCATTTCTCCGTTCGATTGTGTGATAGTTCCCTTTTATTCAGGATTGCCGTTTTTTCTTTCAGGAAAGCACTCCCCCTACTGTGAAGAATAAATCTTTTTCTGTTCGTAGGTACAATGCCCTTTCCTGTCGAGTCACGATGTTTTTCTTTACAGAATTGTAATTCTTTTTTTTAAGTCGTTATACCGTTCTCTACAGGGCTGCAATTTTTTTCTGCTTAGCTAAAAGTAATTTTTCAATTGAGGTACAATTATTTCTTAAATAGGGTTACTATTTTTTTGGACATGGTTACAATTTTCTTTTCATCGAGGTTACATTCTTTCTCATGTAGAGGAACAATTCCCGTACGCACAAGTTACTGATCCGTTCGTTCTTTCCAAGCTGAAAATTCCGTTTTTTCCAGGGTTACAATTCTCATATCTGGAAGATTGCAATTTTTCCGGCTAAGACTCTTCGTCTTTGTGGAGTTACTTCACTGCTTTAGAGAAGAGTCATCCTACAGAAGCTTGGATGTAATTAACACGCCGCTCTACCACGACCCAAGCTCGTAACTCGAGCGACCTTTTGGTTGACCTCGAGGCATCCTTTTGGCGGTGAGAAGAAGATTCTTCTCACGCTCCTCATTAACATAAATACTACATGAATATCTTCTTGGTTTCCGATATTCAGCCGTCGGAACGTTATCATACATTGGGTCGTGCTTGGAGCGCGTCGCTAGGTGTTTGGGAGGGTTTCAGACTGGTTTACACGACTCCACAATTTTCACATCACCCTATTTCGATAATCGAGCCTTTTCTTGATTTGAGCTTTGTTTCAAGTTGGTAGAAGCGCATTGTTCTAATCTAGCTTTGGTTTGGTTTCATGTTTTTTAATAAGCAGGAATTTTCGTACATGTTTTTACATGAATTTACCACGTAGGATTTTCTTGTTAGCCAGACTCAAAGTTTCCTAATTGTACATTTTCCCCACTTTTTTTTCTTTTACAATAAATTTGTTTTTATAGTTGACTCCATGTGCTTTTCATATGCACAGTTTGTGCGTTCTTTCTTCGAAAACGCGACGACCATAACATAACGTATTACTGAGGTGTATACCTTTTAGGTGGAGCACAACTGTTACCTGCTTCCATCATGGCGAGTGTGCTGCAGCGAGTTACTGCTGAGCATTAGCTCTACGCATCAAGTCATTGATGAACGTGTTGCCTGTCGCTTTGCTAACCGCTGACTAAGTGAAGTCATAAGAAAATCATTGGAACAACAGTGAAGTGATCGTCATAATCATCGGCTGTCATTACGCGGGCTCTGGATGCGAGTTGTCGCTGTATTGCAATGATGGTCAGAGAAATACAGTACATTTGCGGCGACTGAATACTACACGTCTCTCCCGGGGCGCAAACGTGCTGTGGTTAAACTTCATTGCGCGGGATGTGTACTCCCAATGACTTGTTTCCTCTCAATCATGCGTGATCTTGGGTTGGTTGCATGACGCGCCGGTTCACCCTTCAAGGTGGTCCTGTGCGTGCGAGCGTGCACTGTGTTCTCGTGGAGATCCTATTCTTCTAGGTCATCCATGTGTGCTTGAGTAACACCTTCTCATTGCCACTAAAACTGTAAAACTCTTTTAGATCTACCGTGTGGGTGATATCGAACGTTATTAACATCTCAAACGGTTCGTCCCGCAGAGCTTAGAGTGTACTGGATTTGTCTGTGATGCCTCCACACACCATGTGCGGAAGAAACATTTCTGTTTCAAAATGAATCTTTATTTCATATTTACTGATACTAGTAAATAAAGATCAAATGATTTTAATTTCTTAAGAGGCCCTCTAATTTACTGTAACGCTGACATGAAACAATGTTATTTTCAGTATCTCTTATACGGACTGCCTTATCTGACAGTCTCGCTATTAGTTTAGGAACACGGACCCAGGGATTTTCTCTTATCGAAATCCTTGAAAGCGTCACAAAGAGACGGTCGGACCAAGCAAGCAAGCAACATTGGGCTACTATTATATAGTGGGATTGAATTACAGCCTGAACCAAATAAGTGATGATCATTTTTGGCGAAGAAAATGTTTATAGACTGAAGCGTGGCCAAAAGAGTATAACAATAGAGGGGACAATTGGGATAACACGTTGATGCAAGAGTGTTCAGAACAGAATGTTGCATTCAGAAGGTACGCTTGGGGACTCGGCGTCCTAAGTGACTTGAAACGTTCAGTTTGTTACGCGTAACTAAAGCAGCGCGTGAAAGAGTTCATGCACGGCGTTCGGAACCACTCGGGTCCATTGAAATTCTGCCTATGAATAGTTTCCTTTGTCATGGTGTCCTCCATTGTTGTTCCGGTCTCTGTGGGCTATGGAACATGACTGATGTCAGGTACAGGCCACCACCATCAAGCACACCCGTCATTCTTTACCCTAATAGCCAGCTGTGCTATTTTCGCATCAATGGATTTAATTTCATTCCCATTGTGTCCAGGGAAACAGAAGCTGAGCTAACATCCGTTCTCGGGTACCTAGCTTGTTTTCCAGTTTAGTTGATGACAGCTCTCTCGTTCACGTGTGTGGTTGTTCACCTTCATCACAGTGTTCTTAATTTTATTTTCCAAATAACTGGTACCGCGCTACCTCAAGTATTTAAAGAATCACGGTGCAATGGGAATAATGGCTTTGCTATTTACCAGCGACTTTTTTGTGCACTGGCAAAACCATGAAACCTTGTTATCAAAATTCGTATTTCCTATTCACACACGTTTCATTTATTATTGGGAATTTTCAAGCTAGTATGTAAGTTCAACATATGCATGGTTCCATGTAATTTTATCTCATTTTACTCAAATTTTGCTTAATAGTAGCGTAGATAATTTCAAGTTATTTCTGTATTGCCATAGTTTTTTCCACTACCCACTCCTTACCGACTTGAATGATGTCAGTGCTGATAATTGTATTGATGCAAATTATTTGCAGTGATGATGTAGTATGTGCTCTTGGGACTAAAGCTTATCGTTTGCGCCTGCTTTGTTTTTCTTGGGTTGGCAGAGTCCGCTGATGCAGAGTGAGTCAGATAGGACGGGAAGTTCCGTCCTATTGGATTATATGAAGCAGTACAAATGTCATTTATGCTCCAGTACTACTTATGGGAGTAATTTTTGCGGGTTCTGATTTGTGTACTAACAAGTGTCATTTAGGATGCGAATTGATTCGGACAAAAAATTAGTTTTCAGTCCTTTGAAATAACCGTTTGTCCTGCCTCACCCTATGTATCGCGGATCGAATAGCGCTATTACTCTCTATAAGGCACCCCTTTAAAGGGACGCCCTTTGATCCAGTTTACGCCAGAAGAGGTATTTAAACGCTCGAAAAACGGAGCTCAAACTAACTGGTCTTGATTAATACCGTACTTTATTTGTTTAGTAATAATGAATTAAAAATACGTGAGTAGGGCTTTCTTTTTACGAGTGAAAACTTTCCACTATTAACGGTACTACCGGAATACTTATTTCTGGTAATAATCTTAGCGTACGTGATTTCGAATTTCCGTATATTACTTGCATAGATATTTAACATTACCGCAGTCTACAGGAACCTCTGCACCGCAGGTGGAAACATATTACGCAGTTCAGTGTAAATTACAATCTGCTAATGTGACCGGGAATTTTAGCTGCTGTGTTCCTGCACCTACGCCTACGCAGGCAGGATTTAAAAATTTATTCGTGATATTTGGAAAAAGTCGATGAGGTGTTGGAGATTCTCTTACATGCGAATTTAAAGTGAATTGTGCAGAAACATAGCTAGGAACTTATTCGGTTTATCCAGCCTTAGTTACGTCCGAGACAGTTCTTACTCCATAGAGAGCTGCAGTGCCCTTACAGTTAGTGGTTCTCAGCTGTATATCATAATTATTTTGCCCCCAAGATAAGTGTGTCAAGCGACAATTGTCTGCACGACGCGTGTCCCTGACATACGACTTGTTTACACGCATGGAACAACTCTTCATTCCGATTCTGCATTACACTTTATAGCTACGTAGTTTCTTGCTGATCATATTGGAGCTATTAAGATTTATTATTTGTTATGGTATTTAAAAATCTTCGAGGTTTTGTTATGGGATAGGGAAGTACTGTGTAAAGCGATAAAAAGAATACCAAGGTCAAAAAGGAGTCTCTATTTGCGTGTCGTACTTTTGTGCATCAT